>CAEFZY010069702.1:0-16031 GCA_903066815.1 Brachyrhaphis roseni
AGAATAGATCGTTTTAAATATTTGGGGCTCTTGTTTGATAAAAGAAACAAAAAAATATCCTGTTTTGTCACTGTGAACTTTATAAAATGAGATTAATAGCTGTGCAGTTCTTAAAAACAGGATTAAATATAGATGAAATACAAGTATGTGATATTTTTAAAGATTCTAGAGGGCTAATGCAGTACAGATGATTGCAAAACAATGCAGGGATTAAAAAAAAGACTTTCAGAGAACTGCAAACCTGCAGCTCTTGTGATGCAAGTGGCTCTTTTGGTTCACTTGACATATTAAATGATGAAATATTGTCCTGTTTTTTTTTGTTTTGTTTTGTTTCATTTTTTTTTCCTCTGTGCCCTGATAAAAGAAACACGGGCTACCCAGGTAAATTTGGTCTAGAACTACTACAGTGAAGATGAACTGGACAAAGTTTTTGGAAAAATGAAGAATGGAATGGGGATAAAAATAGTTTTGAGTGCATGTAAGTGACACCATGGCAACAGATTAGTACATGACAAGGATTTATGTCCAACAGTGTTTTGACCTTTAAGATTAATATGGACTTTTGGATCCACAAATATAGATGTGATTTTATAAGATTTTAAAAGAAAAGAGGCAAACAACTGATTATTTGCCAAGAGATTCAGAATCATATCAAGAATAAAAATAGTAATCATTTGCAATTTTTTAAATTTACATATAGTGCAGCAGTTGTGATTCCAAGATTTATTGGAACAATGAAAAGAATCTCAGCAATATCATCAGCCTTAGAATGGTGAAAAGTTATCAGTACATATTTAAAATATCACCAGACTACTGTCAATTACGTTATTTAACTCATTTAATATTATGTGTGCAACACTAAACCATAGGAATTAAGTGGATTCTTGCACAGGAATAGTGAGAAAAGAAATGGCAAAGGAAGCGATTGAGAAAAGATTAAAAAAATAAAAAGAAAGTTATAAATTAAAATCAGAAGAAATGCTTCTCTCAATTCAGTTTCAACTGAGTTTATTTATACACCGCCAATTCACAACAAATATAATATCAATGCACTTTACAAAAAAGGAATTTAAGTAAGAATTAGTCAGTGCAACTTGATTGGAAGCCTATGGGGAGCATACTGTTCATTTTTTTAATCATAATTATGAGGAAACTGTACAAAGTGTTCATATGTAGGAAAATTAGAAAATCAAAGGACAATATTATCCATGGACGTATTTGGGAACCGATTTTTAAAGATATGGCATTTCAATAAAATAACACTGAATTGAAAGAAAAGTTTTTCGAAAAATATTTGCCTTATTAAAAGACTTGTAGAAATGTGTAGTAGAAGTGTAATGACCAGGAGATGGCGATAATGCAGCTAATGCAAACTTCCGTGAAGAAGAAGAAGTTGCTTTGGGTACCTCGCTCTCCACAAGTTTTAGCTGTGTTCAATTTGAAGAAATAATATATATTTACAACGCTTTTGGCCGCCGACACAGTTTCACTACTTGACTTTTGCACAGTTCTTGTGTTTTTGAGTCGGGCTGGTAAGTATTTGTGCGAAGAAAATGCTGCGTCACATTAGCTCAGTTTGTTAGCCTGTGGCTAAACACAAAGGCTAACTAAGGCACAGTCAGGGAATTTCTCGTTCATAACAGGCTTTCATTACACAGAGTTACCACATTTGTGGTACTCTTAACTCGTCGTATAGTGACTTTAGTATACCCAAACTAATGTTATAACACCGTTTTTTATCATTAGCTGTATGCTAATCAAAAGCGCGGGGAAGCTAGCGCGGCCTATATTAAGCTATAGAGTCTATAGCTTACCTTACCGACAATAACGTTAATGCTAAGCACATAATGTATTCATTATTTATTTTTGCCTTAAAGTAACCTACTTTAGAAGACAGTTCACGAGTAAAATGTGACTTTGTGGTATGTTAGGGAAAGCTAACAACGTTGGTACAACGTCGATGACGTGCGTCACTTGTATCACGTGACGACGTGGTCACGCTAACTGAAGAGGTTTAGGTTTCATTTCTCATATAAACCTGTCAAAAACAATATTTTATTAAGGTGATTTTAAAGACCTTATTTTAAATTATATGTACAAGAATTACTAACGTTTTAGTAGCAGTATGTAACTGAAAGGCAAAAAATATACTGTTCTTTTTTATATATGGAACTGAGGGATTCTAGTGAAACATTTATCTTGTTTTATTGAAAGTCTTGGAGATGAAATAATTGACTGAAAATTGTTTGTAATTCATATCTACTTTATCTGAGTTTATTTGCTAGATTTAACAATGCAGCTTTGTGTTTCCACAGAGCCTCTTTATTCAACGTCTTTGCGATCTCGTTGGCACAACACGATGATCACAAGGAGAAGAAGCCGTGCCATGGAGATGCCGTCGGTAGATGTTGAGGAGGTGGATGTAGTGGAAAATGATCACGATTTTCCCAGCCCTTCTGATGACACCGATCCTTCAGGAATCGAGCTAGAAGACCTGTTTGAAGATTTAAAGTGGACTCTAGAAAAAGATTCTTCCTCTCTACTCTTTGGCGTCGATCTTGCCAATCTAGAAGCATACAGCGACACAAACCAAAACTCGGAGTTCGACGCTTCATCCCGCTCGTCTCCAGACAGAACGTCTTCTGGCTCCAGGATGAAAAACCGACATAACCAGTCGAACCACGTCATCAACAAAAACGCCATCGCTGCCAGATTGAACCGTCTCAAGAAGAAGGAGCACGTCAACAGCCTGGAGAAGCAGGTTGGCGCTCTGTCGACGGAGAACGCCGTGCTCAAACAAGAGAACTGTCAGTTGACTAAACGGGTGGAAGAATTGGAGGATGAAACCAGGTATCTGAGAGCTGTGCTGGCCAATGAGAGCATGTTAGCCCAGCTCTTGTCCAGACTGAGCGGTGTGAATGGGATGAAATTATCTTCCTCGCTTTTCCAGGGGCCTCGCTCTAACGAGCACGATTATGCGTTGCCCAGGAAGCGGGTGAAGGTGGAGGAGAAGGAGACGTCTGGCGGCGTGTGCCTGCATGTAGACAAGAACCACGTCTCAGTGGAATTCTGCCCAAAGTGTGCAGAGAGCGCGAGCACGTCGCTCAAAATGTAGGGTCAAGTACTTCTGTTTTCTCATATTGAGACTAAACTGAATGCGACTCTGTACTGAACCTTATCAGGACGGATGAACACTGAGTTAATTAGAGCTGCCTAAGAGCCGCAGAATGTGCATGTGATTTATGTTTCTTGTGTTCTGGTGGGATAAGTACACCTTACTGCTAAACCTTGTTGACAGTTTCTTCTAGGTAATGGTTGCTCCGCCATGGAGGATGAGTGGCTTTCTGAACTCCCTTTTCCTGCTTGACGCCATGGTAAGGAATAGACAGAAACTTCTCACTGGCTTCAGCTTTCAGCAGCAACATCAGTACTTTTGTTTTTATTTTAATATACCAAATGTTCCCAATTAACAGATGTTGAGCACTTTGCTCAGTTTTGTTTTTGTTTTGTCGTAAGAAATAATTTGATAACTGTTAGTCTTCAGTTTTCTTAGTGCTTGTTTGATAAGATAATGGTAAGGGTCCACAAAGAGTGATCTAAAATCTGCCAAACTGTAAAGTCATTTATCTTAAAAGGAAAAGAGAAAACAGAAAAAACATTCTACCTATCGGATGAAAAAAAAAAAAATCTCTTTGTGAACCAGTACCTGTTTACCGAAGAATACATGTATTTAGCGCCACCTTTTTTCTTTATGCTAAAGTTCTGCTGATGGGAGGTGACGAAGCTGGACACGCAGCTGCAACGTGGCCTGGTATTTTTTTAAAGGTAGTATCGGTAACAAATGGTATATGTAATCTAATTTTTACCCACATTCTGCATCACTTGTAGCTGTTGGTCGTATCAGCAAAGCTCCTACAGGACCTGGAGAAATTTGTATATTGTTTGTATATTGAAATGTACATTTAAGAAAAAGGAACTGATCACAGTTAATTTTTTAAATCACATCTAAAGAATTGTATATGTTTAATTTTGAATATATTTTCTTTTGAAGTAAATGCTCTGAGAAATGTTGGACAAATAAATCCCATTCTCTGTGTGTAAAATACTAAATATCTGCTGAGTCTTGTTGTGTACTGTTGATATTAATGCATCTCTTTTTTCTTTCTAAACAGCAAGCTCTGCCGATAAAGATCTTAACTTTTCCTGAACATTGGGTCAAGTCTGGTAATGGTTGTCAGAACAGATGACAGTCCCCATTGGATGGACTTATAAAGCATAGAAAGATTCATTTCATTTATCTGCCCAGCTACAGTGCATCCAGAAGGTTTTCCCAGCACTTCACTTTTTCCACATTTTATGTTCCAGCCTTATTAAAATAATCTTTCCTCAAAATTTTACACACAAATACCCCATGAGAGCAGCAATGTGAGAAAAAGTTTGAGACTTTTGCTAAATTCTTAAAAGTAGAAAACCAAGAAATCACATTTAGAGTATTTACAGTCTTCTTCCATTGGTTGACGATGAGGCGGAGTTCATCGGGCCTTCAGAGCAGCAGGACTGTTTCTGGATCCTTCTTCAGATTTCTGCCTCATGACCATCCTGTCTCTGAGGTCTACAGATGATTCCCTTGTTTTCATGTTTGCACTGTTAACCGTAGGACAGTATATAGACAGGTGTGAGCCGCTCCACATCAAGTCCAATCATCTGAATTTACCACAAGTTGTTGTTTAAAGTAAACTCTTAAGTTGTAGAAACATTTCATGGATGATCAGTAAAATCTTTTTCCATGTTGTCATAATTTGATGATTGTTTTTAGAATTTTGAGGGAAGATTAATTTAAAGGTAAAGTCTGGTAATTTAAATTTAAAGGTCAAGTAATGTAAAATACTTTTTATTTTATTTTTTAAGCCTGACATGTTATGTTATTCCCTCATCAAAGACATACCTGAAGTGTTACTTTGAATTTGTCATACATGTTTGAGAAATTGTAAAATCTCCCCCAACATTTGGGTGTCTGGAACAAGACTCGTAATCATTTTACATTCTCATTAATGAAGGGAAACCATTTCAGTTTACTGAGAAAAAAGCTTCACTTGGTTCAGTCAGTTAACTTATTGTGGAAATAATGAAATAAGTAAACAAGGTGCTCCATATTTCCATAAAGCCTCCACCTGACAGACAGAGCCCCCCTCAGCTGCAGTTCCCCCACTTGGCTCCTTCTAACTAGCAGCAGCAGCTGGTGGAGCTGCACTTCTGCTGAGCTCAGATGAACGACTTAGTCCAAGATTTTTGGAATTTTTTTTTAAAATGTCAAATTTCTTTTGTTTCACATATACAGCAGTTTTATAGCACAATGCGCTTGGAAACGACATAATATCACCCTGGCAATGTGGAAAAAGTGAAGAACTTTAAATATTTCTGAATGTACTGTATTTTAGCTCGTTTAGCTGTAAGTGCTTTAGTATTCATTCTGTTTCCTGGGAGAGTGGAACAGAAAAGTAATCTGTTACTGCCACCTATTGGTATATTGGTTACCCTTCAGATTTTCCCTGTTGTGTTTAAAGCATTCAGTGGTTTGATAAATCCTCTGGCCTGTTTCCACCTCAGTAGCTGTTAAAGCAAGGCAAGTACATGAATATATGACATTCAGCAACATTGCACTTTACATTATGAAGGCATAAAACTTTACATTGCAGGAGTAAATAAAGTAATAAAAAGTTGTAATACAAACAAATTACAGATGATCCACTTTTTATTAATCAAAGCTCTAAACAGGTGAGGTTTTAACCTTGATTTAGGGAATTTAGTGTTTCAGCACCTTTGCATTTTTCTGGAACATTGTTCTAGATTAGAGCATAAAAACTGAACAATGTTTCTCAATGTTTGGTTCTGATTCTGGGGGGTAAAGACTGATTAGTTCACTTCCAATATGGGTGAGGATGTTTTTATCAGGGTTTGGTGAAATTTAGCATGTATTAAACTTAAGATGCTTTCATTTAGTCAGGCTAATATTTGGCACAAATGAATAAATTTAGTCAGTTTAGTTAACCTCATTGTTTCAGACACAGACTCAGTAATTTTGCATTCTCACTAATGTAGGCAAACCATTTCAGCTTGTTCAATACTTCAGACACTTAAAGTATTGACAGTTTGTATGGTATGTCTGTATTGTGAAACTGATTGAAGTTTTATTTTTACACAGTGTAGGTACTGAATCTTAGCTCTGCATAATAAATGTTGCCAGATGCGACTACATCTGCCAGATGTGTAGATGTGTAATTTTTCATTAACTCCTTCCATTGAAATAAAATTCTACAAACATTTACACATTCCTATGGTTTTAACGTTATTAGATTTGGACATATCACATTTATGTTTTGAATAATCAAACATTTTAATGTGTTTGATAATTTGAGTAAATACAAAATGTAGTGATCAAATTTGATTTATTAAAGGGAAAAACATTTTCCAAACTAACTCGGTCCTGTTTAAATTTATGAGAGCAATTAGCTACATTTTTGATTTGATTTTAGTGCTTGACCTCTTGAATCACAAAGATAACTCATCTGACAACATGAAGGTGGTTAAAAATTTCCGAAAGCACATGAGCTAAAGAGATTATGCTCTGAATAAGGTTATAAACATATTTCTAAACTTATCCTCAAATGAAGAAACATGGAACAGTGGTGAACCTTTACAGGAGCGGCCGGCCTACCAGAGCGCACTAACAACTAAACCAATTACCGCAGGTCTCGTTTGTCTCAGTTAAAGTCAGTGTTCATGACTCAGCAATAAGAAAGAGACTGAACAAATATCTATGGAGACACTCAAAGCCAAGACCAGGAACATCTCACGTCCAAAAAACATCCCAACACTTTGGGTAAGTCTTCCATGGATTCATGAAGATTGTTACATCTAGAGTAAAACTTTAAAACATTCAGGAAGGAACGCCATGACAACAGCCAAACGAGATCTTCAGGAACTTGTTTTTGTTGCTTTTTGTCTGACCTCTCTTCCTGAAGTTGAAAATCTGGCCATGAGTCTATGACTTTATTAACAGCCTGATGATCTAAAGCAAACCAGCGAGTCCACCTCAAAAAGGCTCAGAAAAAAGATAATTGAATACTTTGCAGATGTCTACTTAAAGTTGGGACTCAAATCTTGCAAAATCCTATAAATTAGATGAACTGAAACATAAATGTAAAGAAAATACACCCAAAATTTCTCCACAAAGATGTAAAAGATTCCCTGCCACTTACCGCAAACACTTGATGGGAATTTTTCCTGCAAAGTGACGCAAAAGCTGTTATTCAGTTCAGGAGCAAAACGTTTCCCACAATGAATCAGGTCAATTTGAATATACTCAAAAAGCTTTTTGTATTTACACAGATTATCTTTGCCAGGTATTAACATTTGTTTGAATTTAAGAAACATTTATGTGTGGCATAGAAGCAAACAGGAGAAATCTCTAAGGAAGCAATTCGTTTTTCACAGAGCTGCATCTTCCCAAAACATCTGAATCTATACAGCAGGTGACCAAAAGCAAGAATATATAAAAAAATATTCAGGATCCTTTGGTTCTGGGGAAGGAGTCATTGTGTTACCTGAACAAACAACACAAGACCAAACAGAGTTTGTCAAAGTTATTATTGTAGAATACTTTGATGGATTTTTTTTCTTTCATACAGACAAAAGGTGTTGGACTTATTTCCCAGTAAATTCTCTTAGATTTCAATACAGATTTAGTCTACAGTATACAGGTGTGTTCTTTCTCATATATAGATATTTATTTGCTTAAATAACAGGCAGGTAACTCTTTAATATATTCAATAGTCTTTAGATTTTTTTTTTGTTTTGCTTTTGCTCTTGTTTATTTTTTTTTGTATTTTTTTTTGCAACTTTTTTTGCTCTTTAAATGTCATTTCAGCACAGTTAAGGCTGTGTTTTCTGTCGGCCGAACGGCACTGCTGTTGTGCAAGAAGTGGGGGGGGAGGGAACCATTCTACACAGAATATTTACAGCAATATGTATAATGAATAATGTAAAACCTTAACTCTGACCCCCACGTACCATGTGGCAGTAAACACTGGTGGCAGATCTAAGAGAGCAGCCTAAACAATGCGAGGACACAGTTCACTTCTGCAGACTCTAGCTCTGCATGGCGCCTCCTGTTCCTCTGCACGGACCTCCCTCCTCTAAACCCCCCCCAGCCAAGTTTTTGTCAGATCCCTCAGGTCGTAATGAGGTACATTTCTGTCTCCAGTTCTCTTTATTTACAGAGTCGGTGTCTTAAAAGACCTGAAGTTCCTCTGTGCAGCTCAGGGAGCTGTTCAGTGGACAGAAAACACAGCCCTCAGAATATGCTCAGGAGAATGTGCAACTGTCTTTTTCCATCAGTGGGAGCACCGGTGGAAAAAAATTAATAATAATAATATAATACAAGCGCTTCCATGTTGTTGTTCCTCTCTTTACGAAAAGCAATAGGATTTTAAAGAAAGAAACGTAACTTAAAAAAAAAAAAAGTGTAACAGGAACATGGTACCTGTAAAATCAAAGATGCACATGTGCACATTTGGGCGATCTGTACAGTTGTGGTGCAGTCGTACACTTCATAATTTCAATAAATATACTCTTTTTTTTTTTGTTGTTGTTTTTTCTTCTTCACATTGTGGTTTTCGCCTTCTGTGAAACTGTCTCACAACATCATGTAACGTGGCTGGATGGATCCGACGGACGAACGGAGAAGCCCGGAGCTGCACAGTCAAATCACACACACACCCTCTGCACATTCTCCCCCGTTCAATCGACGCGCTGCACGTTTCCTACAAAAAGCACTGACGTCGCTGCGCTCAGAGGTGCTGGAACAGATTAAACTCCAAATGGGATGTAAGGATGTGTGTGTGTGTGTGTGTTTTTGCGTGAGAGGTAAAGAGGAAGAAAGCAGATGTGGAGAGATAATAGCACACAGAAGTGACAAGTAGCCTAAATGATTTACCAACACATAGAGTGACATTAATGATACCAAATGCATGCTTCAAAACAGACTGACCAATACAGAGTCGCCCGCCTGCTGCTCCGGCGGGTCGGGCGATGATGATGAGGATGAGCATTCAAGAAGACAAAGAGTTCTTTACAGGTAAGGGTGTTTCCCAGAGAGCTCTGCGAACATCCTGGAAACACAACAGGCAGGACAGACGTGTGACTCGCTGTGTCTGAGTGTGCTGACATGGCAGTCTGTTGCATATTGTCTGCCTTGCTCTGGTGGAGGGATCAGTTCAGGGTGGGGGGAGTCAACGGAAGCGGGAAGCAAAAGGGAGGAACGTTAGGGAATGCTTGCATTGTTTAGCCAAGTCCCGCTCAGAGGCAACATGAACTAAGCTTTGTACTCACACCATGTGCTGCATGGTGTGTGTGGGGGGAAAGGGGGAGGTGAAGCTGGGTGACCTCAACATCTGGCATGGAATGCTGTCTGGAATGTTTAATGGGAATGTTAATTGGTGCCACAGGCTCTGCACCCGTACCTTGAGCAGGTGTCTGTCTGATGATTGGCTGTCCAGCACAGTGAGCCCTTTTCCACTGGACAGCTTTGACAGAGATGTGTCACAAAAGGAATATTTGGGAAAATATTTTTTGCTTTTATGCAAGAAGTTGGATAAAAGCATAGAGTTGGAAGTCTTTTCATTTAAGAGAGACAAACGCTAACCTGGCAACACCTTTCAGATGTTGTCTGGACACTAGAATCAGCTTAGAGAGTAAAGTGTGTGAAGAGTGTGTTGGGCTTCTTGGTATCCTCCGTAATGTCTGTATTTGTAGCAGAAGGACCCCGTACACACAGAGACGAGCGCTGCATATTTTTGTAAGATTTTTTTTAAAAAAGTGGGTGTGCACTGTAGAGACATAGTGGTGCTACGTCACAAGGGGTGCCAATATAAAGGCAGAATGTTATTCCTAGAGGAGAAAGCACTGAGGTGAAATTTCTCCCCCGTTTGAACTGCATTGTTGTCTGATGACAGGGAGCTAAAGATAGAGAGGCAGAAAAGAAAGCTCTCTGCAGCAAAAACAAAAAAGAAAGAAAGCGATGACACAAGCTTTTCAAAGTGGTTGACAGACAGCAGGTAAGTTATTTCAGTCTTTAAAGAGAGAATGTACCTGTGCCTCTCGTCCACACAACAGGTTGCAGAGCCGCAGAAAATGATGGAGATTCAACTAAAATCGTCTCTGTGTGGACAGCGCCTAAATAAGACATTTCTTTTCAAGAGTTTACAATGTGTAACTTAACATTTTGACACACAAGTTCTCACTGGTTGGATCTGATTGAACCAAGCGAACTTTGAGCCTGAAGATAAAACTGGTAACTGACTTTGGATTTGGGGCCGATGGGCTCCGAAAGCCGAGGGAGAACTTTGACTTCCCTTCTGTGGAAAACAACTGGATCAAAGATCCGACAGATCAAATTAAACAACGTGTCAGAGCGGGAGCGAAGGAGGTACAAGTGAGTCTTAAAGGGACGTCGCCTGTGCGTCGTGCATGTTTAATGGCGTTTTAAAGGGTTAATGCTTCACTAGCGATCAGCTTTTTCCTCAAAAAGGAAAAAAGCCCTCTTACATATTTCCATCGCAAAAGTAGCGAGAGGGACGACACAAAATGAGCAAAGGAGGAACAGCAAGAGAGAAGATCATGGGACAAAACAGAAATATGTGGACATGGGAGGAGATCCCGTAGGATTTATGAGTCATAGAGAAATCCCGAACACGATGGAGAGCAGGTCATGTGACGAACATGAACAGTTCAGTGTTGTGGGGGTTGTGGGGTGACCCTAACCTGCTTCCCAAACATTGAAATTACATGTTCACACTCTGTATACATAAGTGATACCCCCACCTAGTTCTGCATCCAGTTTACTTATAGATTTAAATAAATAGCTTTTTTCTTCGCAATTTCTGTTCTTGTCAAGTTTTTTTTCATAAGTAGAGAAAAGACGACACGTACACAGACTGAAAAACAGAGGAGAGGGGCGAATGAAACCTGTTAAGTAAGGAAACAAATGAACACCAGCATGGGGGAAATAAATGCAGGCGAGATGGAAGTGACTGAGGTCTAGGTAAAGCTTCAACAAAGCGCTTCACATATATCGCAAGCAGAGCAGTGACCTTAGAGTGGCTGTAACCAGAGAGGGGTGGGTGGGTGGTGGGTAAGTAGGTGGCAACGACACTAAGAATGAACACTGTTAGAATCAGAGTGAGTCAGCCCCCGAAGTCACATGACCGGTTGTGTAGAAGCTTTTATGGGTTTTTTTTGTGGGTGTCCCACCTGCCCTCCCAACCCCAATGCCCCGGCAACACAACCACCTTCCCTCCCCATCCGAACCGTTGCTCAGGACGACACGGTGAGCGTGACAGGGCTGGGTGGGGCCCAAGGGTATCGAGGTGGAAAATCAAACTGAGAGCCGGAGAGAGGGAAAGGGAGGAAAAGTTGTTCTCAGAGAGCTGTGAGCAGAAGTCTCCAGCCGTTCTCCACCCCCCGCCCCTCCTCTTTTCTGTGAGCTTGTTTTGAGGGAGACTGGATGAAAATGTCTCTGTGTTCTCAGCCCTCTCTCATGCTCAACCCTTTCGTCCCTCCCCTCATCTTAGTGGGGTTTGGGATTCCCTGTCTCCCAGTTATAAGGACGTCTCCACGCAGAAGAGATGTGCTGGGTGGGGGGCGGGGGCCTTCACGGGTCTGGGCCTGCCATGAAGGCTGTGGTGATGTTTGTGATGGTGACTCTGGTTGTCAGGGGAAACTTTGATGTTGTTCTTGTTGCTGACCGTGGAGCTGCTGCTGCTGCTGCTGCTGTTGTTGTTATTGTTGCGGTTACACGGGGTCACTGGAAGGCTGTACTGGCGATAGGGCCGGGTCGGCCTGGTGCGGGCCGGGGGCTGGGCTGGGGGGGGCGGCGGCTTGCGGAGGGCCGGGTGCAGGTGCTGGTATCTGCTGAGCTCTGATTCGTCGTCCACGTCAGTGTCGTCGATCAGCGGGATGTTGTGGATGAGGTCGTTGATGAGGAACTCTGGGTGGGCCATGAAGTTGTGGATGGAGTTGCGGGATTCTGGTTTCTCCCGGCCCTCGTACAGCGAGCTACGGAATGCTTTCACCACTCGCATCTGCCAAGGCGAAGGAAGACGAGGGAGAGACCACAAGAGAGGAGAAAGAAGGACAAAGTCAGAGATAAGGACTGGAGGGAGGAGGCAGGGGAAGACCCAGAAACAGACTTGAATCCTCCAGAGGACAGAAAGTGACAGACTGACAGATGGAAACTCAGGACCAGGTGGATAAAGTTTAGCATCACTCAGAATAGGTTTTTATATTTCTTCTGATTTTAAAATAGCCTCACAAGAGTTTCTGGAACACATCGAATATCTTTTAGGAATTTGCCTTTATTTAATGAGTCCATGTCGTTGAAGTGTTGTAGTCATATTTACATGTTAGAGTAAATATTCAATTTAAAATGTTGGCACCTTAGAAGAAGAGGTAAGCGGCCATTGTTTCTAGCTTTATTCAACATTAAATATGGAGTTAAAAATGCTTTTCACCAGCTGGATTCATCTATGGAAGCAGTTAATCCTGACAGACTAATAAATACATATTTACAATAACTATATTTTAAAGTAAACTCATCAACAGATGTGCCACAATCAGTGGTGTGCTTCATTAGTCATACTAATAAACTAATAGAAAGTGAAACTGTCTCCACAATAATCATCATTTTAACATTCTCTATTTCATACAGAGAATGTATATGTATATACATGTATATATATATATATATTTAGGAAAATCATGCTATGCTAGCTTTCTTTTGTCCTTTTTTTTAACTGCTTATTTCTAATGATAATGTATCAACGGTACCTGAAGCTACTGCTGGGGGTTTTTGGGTTGGGGTTATATGAAACGTTCTTTCATTATAGCCGATATACTAAAACTAAGCTAAATAAAAGTCAGCTAAAATTATGTTTCCTTTTTGAAGTGTTCAAGTTCACAATACACATTTTCTTTAAATTTTATTTTCCAGTATTTCTCTGTTACATTTGATTTATTTCCAGGGCGTTTCGTTTTGTTTTCAGTCTTTATGACGTATCTTGGTCCCAATAATTTTCAATCGAGGTTTGTAACTTTATAGACATTCCAGAAAAGATATATGCTCATAAATAAAGAAGTTTCTTGTGTGTCCATTCTCTCTTTTTGGAAGTAGTCTTATTATTGGAAAAATTATTTTTTAAGAAACACACAGAGACTAAACTTGAATTGCAATGTGAGGTTTTCAGTGTCCATTTAAAGCCACTGCAGTGTAAATAAGTGGGAAAAAATCATCATGGTTCTGTTTACCTGAGTTTTAAATGTTATTAATAAATAAACTGTATGGGTTTATTAATTGTACAGGTGGACATGTCTCAAAATGTACGTTAATAACTTTGACCTTGACAGCAGAGATATGTTGCTGGATGCCAGCACAACATCCACCTGATCGTGTGTCCCAAAAGTGCCAAAAATAAAATGAAGAAATAAACAAATGTATTTCAAAATTAGTAGGATGATGATAGGTTTGTCAGTTCTCACACATCAATCAAACATCAAAAGACAAAACGACTCAGTTGCCACTGCCACAAAAACCACAGAAGCATCATACGCCCAGGGATAATGTGTGTGTGAGTGTGTGTGTGTTGGGATGGTAATACAGTCACACCACTGCGTCATAAGCATGCACAAAGAGATGGTTGTTAGGCACAAATGGAGAAAAGCAGGATGGTCAGTGTGTTAGTTTCATGTAGAGTTAAAAAAAAAAACAAAGCTAGCAAGAACCTATGGCGATTAACACACACAGACACACACACACACACACGCACGCACGCACACGCACATACATGGAGAGAACACAGAAAGAAGCATGCAGCAGAAGTGAGTAACCAGAAGCTGAAGACGTCTCCGGATTGTAAAGCTCGGTGGCTGATGTCTGCATGCATCACGCAGTTGTCTGTCATTTAGGCTGTTTGTTAAAGAGAGTTGGTTCAAACACGCACAACACATGGAGAGCCAAACAGTGAGTCAGTCAGTTAGGCAGTCAGCATGTTTTCTTGCCCACACGCACACATGCACATGTGCAAACTGCTCTGCAGCCATGCAAGCGTCGAGAGCCAGAGGAGAGCAGAGTGACTTAAATGATGAGGATGATGCTGATGATAAGGTTGCTGCAGGATAATAATAATAATAATAAAAAAATTAAATAAACTGCAAAACAGAAGAGTGAGCATCACAGAGAATCAGCGGGTTAGAAGAGTGTGTGATTCGCTAGATCACTAGAAACAGAAGGAGATTGGTTCAAAGGTCGGAGTGCAGCTCGGGCGTCAGCCCTGTCACATACAGAGAGGCAGCCAGGTCATGCTGAATCAGAGCCGTGTCACGAATGCTCTCTTCCACTCTCCTACACACACACACACACACACACCAGAGCGAGTTTCATGAGTATACTTTAAAGTACGCTATGCAGTTTATGGTGGCTGCGTGCAGGAACGTGTTCCTTTGCCATGGCAGTTGGTCCATGCAACCATCCCTCAAACCCAAAACAGAGGAGAAGAAGCAGCATGAGCTCAAAAGAAATCAAGACAGGTCAGTGCAGATATACAGACAGACAGACAGACAGACAGAGGCAGGCAGAACCCTACATAGAGACAGTTTGGCCAAATGAGCTCGAAATAATGAAGCTTTATGTTGACCGCAACACTGACTGGAGTCCAAACATGTGATTATGAGAGGTGGATGGTTAGACAACTCAATGGAGATCAGTGCTGCAGTTGACGTCTCTATATATGACTCTGGTTCATGTATACAGACAGACAGACGGTCAAGCAGTAGGTTCAGTGCTTATCTGTTTTTCCAAAGAGCCTTTCAGACGGTAGAGAAACACCTCATGCAGACTGACGAGGGTTCCGAATGTTACTGCCTCACTTCTTCAGCGTTCGCGTGTTTTCATTTTGTCTTCATGGAAAGAGTAAACGTTCGAGTATATGACGCCCACAATGTGACCGGAGAGGTCAGAAGGTCAGGGCACTGCTGGGTTACGTATTTTTCTCACACATCTCCGTTCTTTCCTCTCTCTCTCTCTCTCCCTCCCTGTTGGCTCTTTCAGCAGCGCTTGATGGAAAAACAACGATGGTCAAAGATCGAGGAGAAAACGGGCTCTGCAACATGAGAGGCTGCAAAACAACTGCAACACAAACACAGGGAGAAGCTTTGAGGTAGATGACTGGTTGATGGAGCAAGTTCCCCCACAGCGTCGCCTCGCTTCAGGATCTAATGACTGAGCCGCCATCCACTGAAACACCCTCGCTGACTCTCCTCATCCTCCCCAGCTGAAGGAGGACACCAGTTCAGATCTGAACATCAAACTGATTCACCGTCTTTCCTGTCCAAAACAATCTACAGCCTGCATTTGATTAGCAGCCTGAAAGGATCAGGTCCAAAGATTCAAAAAGATCACCGCAAAACTCCAACAGATGGAGACATGAAACGGTCGACCTTGGACGTCTACCTGTATCGAATGTCAACATCTTCCTCAAATGGCACCAACCTCTCCCTCTACCGACTGACATCAACAGAACCACAAAGACCGCACAGCTAGGGATTTCATAGCCACAAAGTAATGCATATGAAATATGATTAAACAGAAATCAAATATGAATAGTTCTTTTTGAGTTTCCTCCTTTCTGGTCTTGCTGGGTTTTTCCTTGTGTTTATTTAGATTACTGTTGGTTTAGCTTCTGACCTGCTTTGCACCTGGTTCCTGCTTGCTGATGACTTCCTCTACAGCACATGATGTCATTTCCTGCTGTCAGTGGATCTCCTCACAGATTTGCTGATGCTTCTTGTCAGATGCTCATCCTTTCCCTGCTGCATGTCTATTACTGTACTTTACCTTTTCATTCCATCCATCCATCCATCCATCCATCCATCCATCCATCCATCCATCCATCCATCCATCCATCCATCCATCCATCCAT
>CAEFZY010069703.1:0-42413 GCA_903066815.1 Brachyrhaphis roseni
TCACCTCCTAAGTGCAGTCAAGTTCTCCAGAGTTCTGCTAATGACCTCATTATATGACTCAGGTGTGTTGAAGTAGAAACACATCTAAAAGTTGCAGGGCTGCGGCTCTCCAGGCCTGGAGTTCGCCACCCCTGATTTAGAGGCATCAGAGAGAAGGGGTCTGAACGTACGGGGTTCCTACAAAATTTCTTCCAACAAAACTCCACACAGACTCAAAGTTCTACATTTCTCTGATGGTTTCCTCCAACATTCTGGAAGTCTCAGTAGAAACCCTTTACGAAGTTGAGGTTTTTTTTTTTTTTTATCTGCATGTCACATAAATCACAACACAGTGCTGGAGCTGGATTCTGTGTCTTTGTCCACACAGGAAAATCCAGAGTGGATTTTTCAATAAGAGTGGATTTATCAGTGAGTTTTGTCAGTAACTCCAACGTTGGACAAACACTTCATCACCGACATGAGAAATCTAAGGTAGAATATTAAACTGCTATTTCTTAGATAAGAAAATATGGCAGAAATATAGAAATTCAAACATTTTCAATACTTTTTCAGATAAAGAAACTTAGACCAAGATAGGTGAAATGATGGATTTCATGAATGGAGAGGGGTTATGATGCAACATAGACATAGATTTCTAACATGCTCACCCCTCTGTCGCTGGCGCTGAGCTCCACCTCTCCTCCCACCACTCCTCTCTCGTAGCTGTCGGCCCGCTCCACCTTCCATGACAGGTTTTCTATCTCTGCTTCCAGCTGTGCCTGCTGGTATTCAAACTGCAGAGGACAGAAACAGATCTCCGCTTAAAAGAAGGGCTCCATTTCTAAATTATACAAGATTGAGATAAGATTGAGTCAAAATGGTAACAAAGTTGAATCACAGCTGATATAAAGTAAAGTAAAAAAAGAAAATACAATTTTTATCATTTCTAGATCTTCATTTGTTCTGTACAAATTCCCATTTTGACTTCATCAACAACACGGTGGAATCTGGTGTGTTTTTGTGCACGTAAAGGTCAGCTCACATAATTTAAAAACCAAAACATTTGAACAATGAAAACCTGTAAAATTGACTGTGTAGAAGTTTGTTTCTCACCAGTTTCTTGCGCGGCCCAGACTCCATGTAATAGGCGTAAGGGTAGGTGTACTGCAGCGTGTAGCGACACTGGAAACAAAGGAAAACTCATGGTAGTCATTTCAACAAAAGCTAAAAATCAGCTAATACAATTAAATTTACTGACATGAGCTTTGATAGTGCATATACTTTGTTCTAAATAAAGCCTCCAGAAGGAACAGAATAGCAAATGAAGGAACAAAGTGTATCAACCTGAAGAACATTCTCTTCTCTGCTGATTATTATGTGGGAGTTCATAAACAGAGCAGCAGAATAAAACAACTGAGTTTAATTCAAATAAAGGTGTCGGTTGTTTAATACATTTATGTTTCAAATAAATGCTAGACAAAGGAAGGAAAAAAGAAAAGCAGGGAAGAAAAGGACATAAAGCAGAAAAAAAGAAAGAATGAAGAGGAGGAAAGGGAAGAAAACAAATACAAATATTTTTCCACCCCTTATTTTCATTTATCCATACTTATCCAGGGAATGGAGAACCCTAAAATTAAATTCCAGACTAAAAGTCTTTGTAGCAACCTTGTATACTTGCTGTTTGTCCAACCATCCAATCAGATCATTTGTTTCATCCATACCTTAGCCAGTAGCTTTGCAGCATTATGCAGGTACTGCCAGTCGATCCAAGTTCCCAGATTGTTCATTACTCTCTCCTGGATTTTCTCCTGGATCCTCTGGTACGTCTGAGCCTCTAACTGCAGGGACTTGTTGTGGTTCTCCCACTTGTTACATGAAAAACAGCCAACATAAATAAACGTTAATATAAAACAAGGCATCTCTCACTTATGAAATATATCTGTAGTTAAGATTAAAAAACTAAACAGTAGATCAGGCCCTCAAAGCTTTTCCAGTGTGCTTTTCCTTCCACCTTATTTTATTGAGGAGAATTTTCTCTTAGAGTCAAAAAGTTACTATAAAAAGCTAAAAGTGCTTCAGGACTGTAAGTTGCTGAAGCATCAGAGGCTTTGGAGAGGCAGAACCAGAACTGGGTATGAACAAAGAAGCATCAGCAAAATGTAAAGTTGAAGATGATTTTCTTTAATATGGATACTCCTAAATTCAAACAAGGCTTTTTTTCTGGCTATTTTTTGCAACTCTCTAAAATATTTTATTTGTCTCCATACAAAAGACTAAATGAATCATAAACCTATTTGAGGAGCTAAATTTAAAAAATTAATAAAATCTAAATTATACATAAAGAAGAGTAGAAAGATTTATATCTAAAATTCTTTTAGGTCCATGTATTTAGGTGAGATGGTCGTTCAGAGCAATAAGAGATCAAATAGAAAAAAGAAAAGCATCTTACCCTCTCAAAATAGAAGAGGTATTTCTTGAGTGCCTCCCTGGCCTGAGCTTGCTGGCTCTGGTTGACTATATCAGGGTTTTCTTTGTATCGGCTGCACTCGTAGTATTCACTGCCATGAGTCTTCCAGTCTCCAAGACACATCCAGCAGAAATCTTTGAGCAGAAAAATAACTCTTAATGGACTCCAAATGCACCCAAAAAGACTGGGAGTATGAGTGATGGATAATGATGTGAAAGTCTGAGAAGCAAAACGTACCGTGTTTGCACTTGGAGCATTGCTGAAAGACATAACAAAAGGGAAGAAATTAACCAAAAGGCAGCTACTTCTATTAGTCAGACTCAACAGAGGTAACAGCAAATATATGCTGATAAAGTGTTTAGCTGGAGTCAGAAGTATTTTCTGTACTCTGACGAAGTGAGATTCTCACCATGTGATTGCACCCTCCGTTCTTTTCGATGCAGATATTGCACTTCGGACACTGGAAGAAAAAAAGAACGGCTCTTTATCGCAAATCCAATCCGACGACCACAGAGAAACACCTAAGCCCTTTGTTATTATTCTAAACTCCAAGCGCACAGTAAGTATCTGCTGCATGTCAAAGTAAACAGCGGTCACAAAGCTTTGTGTGTGGCGACCGTACATCTTTAGTGTGTGCGCTGATGTAATTTGCCGTCTCTGAGTCGTCTGCGCATTTAGTCAGCCATTTCCGAATTGTTGCGCAGTCTGTCGGCGCGTGGTACATCTGGCGGCATTTGAAACTGGAAGAAAGTCGCATTTTAGCTGAAATGTGTCAAGCAATTTTGATTCCAGGATTTTTTGATTTTTTGAAAATAAAAGATTCACAAATTTCAATCGACATATTGCATCTCTGCGTCATACCAAAAGACTTCACTGCAGCGGCTGCACTGCACTCGGCGCGGCCTGGGCTCCTGCACCTTGATGACGATGGGACAGTCTGCACCTGGACACAACTGCAACTGGACGTGACTCTGAAAAAAATTAAACACAAAGAATGTATGCAAGTCAAGAGAAACCCTTTAAAATGTTTTAATAAAACTGATTTCACGGTTTATCCAGGTCTAAGAAGGTTTTTAATATTTAGGCTACCTTTGCACATCAGGAGTCAGAAGTATTTTAATTAAGTTTAATTATGATTTTTTTTTTCTTTTTTGCCAAATTACGGAATTAATAGTATATGGAGACATTTATGGATGGAGTTTAAAGTTTTTTGAGAATTGGGAGTTGACAGTATCGTCACAAAATCATAAGAAGGAAAATGTACAAAAAAACAGAACTAATAATGGCCTTTTGCAGAGCATTGACTGCAGCTTCTGTAAAGGAGTCTGTCTGGATGTGCAGGCAGAGGAAAGAGTGGTGGGATTGTGATCTTTCGCTTCAGTGGAACAAACTTCTTTCATAAGTTTATAATTATAATTTTCAGCCAGCGTTTACATCTGGATTTACCACGTCTGGATTTACCACATCTGGCTTTTTCTGGAGCAGATTTTTGCCACATGTCTCAAATGAATGACACAGAAGGAGAATAAAATGCGACATGACCATTAAGATTGCAGACACTTTGAAAACAAACAGACATGTATCTGAATTAGTACCACATATGGAAGTGGCACAGATTGCATTGTTTTAATTTTTTTTCTGAAAAGGCTGGGGTAAAAAAGCCAAATATGAGTCCGTATTTGCCTGCTACGTGAACATAGCCTTAGATGTTCATCTGATTGTTTGAAGCAATGCAATCAATAATTGTTGTTGGCATTAAATAGTAAGTGATTTCGGCGTGAGTGAACATTTTATTCTACTCAATTCAACACAAACCTCTCTCCTGAGATGCCATCATGTGTGTGAATGTTGAAGCTCGCTGAATTTCGACATTCGCACAAATGTTGCTAAACTGATGCGTTTGGTTGATGCTTCGTCAGACGGTCGACAAACACACCTCAACATAGTCTCTGAAGAGGTAGCGTTTGTATTTGTCCTTTAGCTCCTCTCCTGGCAGCAACGGTAGGACAAAGTCTTCTGGCATCCGCAGGGAACAGTCCTGAGCCATACATGAGATTCCTGAAAGCACAAACATGTTTGATAAAATGTCGAGGCTCTCGGTGACAAAACATGGAGCAGCGCTTTCCACAGACCCTCAGTCTTTTTGAAGCTTTAAGGGAAAGGGAAAAAAAAACAAGACAGGCAATTTTTTTCTGGTTAATAACAGGAAAATTGAAGGTTCAAACAATAACATATTGATACCGGCAGTCCGGCTGTTTATTCCTCAGGTAACTCAGATACTCATCAGGTCAGAATAAGCATATGTGGCTAAACTAAACTAGCACCCACAAGGGACAACCTTTACAAGTCCTCTCCTACAGAAAATGTCAGGGTATTTTAAAACTAAAAATAAACAGGCAATGAAGCAAGAACCAATGCAGTGTATTTTATTAGGATTTTTAAATGACTGGCCAACACAAAGTCATCTATAATTATGAAGTAGTAGAGAAATTCAAACCGAGCTAAATAGCATTATGTGATATGCATTTCTAATCAGCTCATTTTACTCCATTACTCTTGGTAAAATAGTGTCAGATGTCTTCAGAAAAAAAAACAAAAAAACAATGTAAACTTTTCTATTGCTATAAATACAGATTTACAAAAATCACTTAGTGTTTCACATCACCCTTAAAAGGTTGAGACTGGGGGCTGAGGTTCACCTTCAAACCAAGGAGCAACCCCAAACCTGCAGCCTGAGCTACAATGGAATGGCCCAGTCAAAGTACAGACCAAATTCAATTCAATTCAAAAATACTTGAATTGAATTGAATTAAATTCAAGTACAATACAAAATGTTATTGTAACTCATTAATTCAAATTTTTCGAAGAGTTATTGTAGAAAGTGATGGCTGTTCGCAAGAAAGATCTCTTGTAGCAGTCCGTTTTACAGCGAATCTGAATAGGCCTCTGACTGAAGACACTCTGTTTTCCCAAGACAGTCTCATAAAGGGATGGTGAATTGAGAAGTGTTCCAAAATGTAAAAATTGATGCTCACAAATGGTCTCAATCCAGCCAGACTGAACTTGAGAGTTTGCAGTTACAATGTCATAAAATATGAAAAGGCTGCAAGGCGCTTCCTGCATATGTAAAACAGACAGAGTCAGCTCCAAGATTAAAAACAATAGACCAGCAAAGTGAATTGCTACTGCAGAGAGCACTGATTGGACACAATGCTGTGTAAAAGAAACACCAAATAGAACTGATTAATAACTTGGAAAATCCCTGCTGGTGTGTTTGGTTTGAAAACAAACTGGTTTCTACTGTTACACTGGACTGGGGTTGGAGGTCATTTTAAATCTGTCCTTGTTGCAGCCAACACAGAGTCATCTGACCTTTACAGGCTGAATTTATCAGAGAGGTCATTAAAAAGAAGCACAGGAACATTTTTCATACAAACAGGTTCATAAGCAGAACTAGTGGAGTCACAACTTCAGGAAAGTGACTCTGATAAACTGTATGGCTTTTTAGTTTAGTTTTTTTTTTCCCATTACACACACAGAGCAACTTTAAACCAATCCATACACATGCCTACATACTAATTTGCTCTTTTGCTGACACAAGCACACTTTCGCACACTTGCTGATTTTCATGAGCCTGCTGCAACCGAATGCTTCATTTTGTAAGCTTCAATCCAGATGGGCCTCGTCAAATCTCCACTAAAAGCTCAAAATCTTTAAGATATTTAAACTCCATATTTATGAAGAAACCTATAGAGAAATATCTAGGACCCGCAAAGCCTTCAGCCAGTAAAAAAAAACAAACAAAAAGAAAAACTTCTCCTGGATAGATATTAAAACTAAAACTGTGCATGCTCTGAATAATCTAACCTCTGACCCGGAAACACAACCAGAATGACTCGGCCACTGTAACACCAGATGGGATGACTGCAGAGACACACGCACACGCTCAGAGCACAGCACTCACCCACTCCCATGCCGTCTTTGACTAGCACGGTGCAGTGCTGCTCCCAGCATGCTTTGCAGAAGGAGTGCTGACAGGGCAGAGCCAGCAGGGAGTCTCTCCGTACAACCTGTAGACACACACCGCACTGGAGGGACTGGGCGGCCTGAAACACACACGAGAAGATAAGCAAGCACAGCAGTCGCGCTCGCCTAATATATTTAATATTTATAGTAATTATTTCATAAATGGCAAATTAATCCGCTCTGTTTAGCCTTCCTGTTACCTGTTGAAAGTATTGCTCTCAGCCACTTTGGACCTCTGACATTTTTGGACATATCAATGAAAACAGATGCTCCTTTTATATCAATTATTGGATCACTAAACACCTAGAGATTTTATAACCTGGTAGCTCTGAGCTACTTTACTACTACTATTACTTCTACAACCAAGTCAGGGTCAATCTAGGTGAAGTTGACAAATATGAGTAACAGCCAATTTTTCAACTGTTACAATAAATTGTAAATTTGATGATACATGAAAGGGAGCGTAATAATGACCCAAATGGTCATTTATTGCATCATTTATTGAGAAAAACGTAAGAACTTTGATTCATTTTTGTCCAGATAAATTTCAATTAATGACAACTTAAAAAAATCCTTATTGTATTATTGGAAATGTCATTTTTACCATTTTCTCCACTGTTTGCTTCATGACAGCATCAATAAATATCAGTACATCTGAAAACATGATTGAATGAAGATACTTTATGTAATATAACACTTCTTAGTAAATGGCATCCTAAACAAACCCATTTTAAATGGGAATTCTTTTCAATAGTATTTGTGTTTGTGGCATTATAAATGCTGTGCCACGCAATCACAGCCATACAGTTAACCAAATTTTTATTGTTATCACAATAGTACCAAAAATATTGCAATAAAATTCTACCAACCCTACAGTCAATCACTGGCCAAGAGAAAGAAGTTGTACTCACAGTGGCTAATCTGCATGAGCTGCTGGGCTGGACCAGAGCATCTGACAAAAGCTGAGAAGAGCTGGACTTACATCTGTCAGAAAGATGGGCAGAAAAAAAAAGGTTGAAAGGGAAATTTAACAGATGAAAAACATAAATAACAGAGCTTTCTGTTCACAGATTAGTTTATGTAACAGCTCAATATTAAAGAACAAATTCTTGAAAAGCAGCATCACCACTATAAAGTCGGTCTCTCAGTGTAGAGCTGGGATTGGGAAATATTACTTTCGTGATAGCTTTAAATGTCAAAATTATTGTGAAGGAATTTATAAGCATTATATATTAATACAGATATCATCTTAGAAAGTCCTTAAGAACTGGACTTTGGCACTAACTGCAGTAAAACCAATACAAATCAAGGTAACAGACAGAGTCATAAGGGACACTATGTAAATCAAAATGATATTATCAAAAATAAATCTATGAATTGTGACACATAAGAAGAGACATATACCTGTCCAGTATTTGTGAAACCTGCCAGTGAAAATGCACCAGGATCAGTTTTGCTACTGACGGTGAAACCTGCAAGGGAAAAAAACAAGACATGGTTTAAAGTTATTTTTAATTTAAAGTCACGTGATTTTAATTCAGACAAAAGGATTGTGAAGATTTTCTTGCAAAAGTAGTCTGTGTAAAATGACAAAAATAAAAGCTAGATATGTTGACATATTGGATTAGAAAACATATTCCACAACTTCCTTGACAAGAGCAGAAGTTTAAAATAAAAGAACTTGCCTTTCATTGCAATAAAGGATCAGTCCTAACCTTTATACGACTTCTACTAAACTCGAAACAAAATGCATCACTAAACATGCTGTTTGTTGATGTTTTTATGAACAGAGTAAAGTGTTCAGTGTTAATGCATTTAATGTTCCAACGCAAAATGAAAACAACACATTATTTTCATTTTCTAGTCTGCCGATCAGAGAACTGTCTGATTTTGATCAACGCTGATTAATGAAGCTAAACTACTTGGAGCTGCACAATTTACAGAATTGCAAAGGTCACTGCAATATCAGTGTGTGCAACACTGCAATCACAGAAGACTGCTTGGATGCAACATTTAGAGGGTAACTATATATCAAGGAGCCATGCAGTCACACACTGCATTGCCACAATTAAATTTGAACCCGCTGGAAGAAGTTTAACTCTCTTCGATGTGTACAGTTCGATTTAGTGACTGAGATGCTAACGCTAAAGGAGAGAAGCTGGAACATTACGAGAACAGAAAAGAAACAAGAGTGAGAAAAGCTGTTCATGTCCTCAGTAGGTATTACAGTCGCATGTCCAAGTAAACTATTTTTTCTTAATAATATAAAACAATAGAAATCAAAACACACTTTGTTCAATTTATTCTACACCATGTATGTAAAACATATTCTAACACTGCTGCAGAAACAAACTAAACACACCCCAGAGAGACATACTGCCAACTCCTTCATCAAACCTGAATATGCGGCCACTACTCTGTAACTGAGTGAAGATTCAGTTAGTTTGATTTTAGAATCAGCGAAGCGCCATAAAATGAATTCAAAGAAAGAGCAGAGATTAAACTATTTTCAAGGACATTGTTGCAAGAGAGCAACACTTTAAATAGTAAACAGGAAGGCTGAGTCGACTGGAGTACAGCAAGGTGGATGTTTTGTCCTTTTGAGCTTTCAACCTTGCTCTGATATGGAACATTCTGGATTTGGAAACGTCGGCAGCCTTTAGGAAGTTTCTCATTTAAGATCTACAGGCTGTTGTTTTTTTTGTTTTTTTTTAAGAAGTAGATAGAAAACTTGTTGTTTTAGAAATCTAGCAACCCGCTAACAAGATTGTTTCAACTGTCAATTTAAAACGTCTGCTCTCTGACACTGTCACCTCAACTACTACAATCAATAACTGCTCACAGAGGAAATGCTGGAAAACATTTTATGTCGTAGAACTACTTTATGTTCTC
This sequence comes from Brachyrhaphis roseni, assembly GCA_903066815.1. Lineage (NCBI taxonomy): Eukaryota > Metazoa > Chordata > Actinopteri > Cyprinodontiformes > Poeciliidae > Brachyrhaphis > Brachyrhaphis roseni. Next base: position 9,365 of record CAEFZY010069703.1, read on the forward strand.
TCTCTGGTGCAGAAAGTGAGGTTTTCCCAATGATTTAATCCAGTTATGGGATAAGAGTACCTTCAGAGTAGCAGCCACGGTGTTCACGTCCTCCGTCAGCACTCGCTGGCTCTCCTTGTAGGTCAGACAGGTAAACTGGTACTCCTCTGGGTCAGAGGAATCCGCCCCCTGCTGCTCAACGTCACTTGCCACCCCATCGTAATAGTCTGCGATATCGCCCGGATCCTCTTCCTCTCCTCCGTCGTCTTCCTCCTGCTCTTCCTCAGAGTTCACCCCAAAGTCTTCCTCATTGCTGTCCGACGCCTGGCTGTTCATGTCCACAGACATTCAGTCGATTGTGCCAATCACCCGGACAGGTAGACGAGCCGCCTACCTGTCGGATTTCAGAGGTCCAGCGCTAGCTGAAATGGTTTGACCGAAGCTCCGCTCCCTCCTCTTTTCCACTTCGAGTCAGTGTGTAGAGAGAGGAACCCTCCCCTCCTTTCTGACTGAGGCGCAATGGAGCGCACTCAGCAGCAGCGGAAAAAGCAGAAGAAGTCGCACTCTCCGTCACTCATTTGGAAAACAGGTCCTAGACGCAATCTGGAGGAAGAGGAAAAGAACAGTTAGACAAAAGAAGAGTAAAAAAAGTAACAAAAATAATGGAAAAGTGACCTGTCAATGAGTTCCATAAAGTTTAATTCCATATTTAAACATCTTGTTACTAGTTTGGAGGTTATATAAGACACAGATGGTGTACCAACACATTTCAGGAGTACTGTGATATTCTTTCAAGTTAAAAATTGCTGTAAATTGCTGTCATCGAGTTTCTCTACTGCCAAAAATGCAACATTTTTATAAAAAATTTACTGATTTTTATTTTTTTTTAAATGGCAAACTGATTACATGAAAAAAGTACATTTGTGAAAATATAGTTTAAACAATATGCCATGTGGTTGGACATTGCTTTCGGTCAGACTCAGATATTTTAGATGAAACTAATTGTTATACAAGTCTTTGACAAGGACACTCCAAGTCCTTCAGTTGTTTTTGAGCTGTTCGCAAGTGGATTTGCTGCCGGTGTCCTTCAGATCATTTCAATGCAGACACTCCGTTTCAGGAGTTTTTTGGTAGAAAGCTGAATTTATTGCTTTTTCCACTGATAAATTTCATTGAATTTCATATTTACTCAGGTATATCCTGAGTAAATTTCCATTACTGAAATTTAATTTAGATCTGAAATATTTAACTAGGACAAAAACACAGAAACAGATAAGGCAGCAAATACTTTCTCACAGCAATGTGCAGGATATATGAAAGCAAAATTTATTATCGGTTTCCTTAACTAGCCAAAAATATGACCACATGATTTTAAAGTCGAAACCAAAATCCAATGAGGGGGAAAAAAGGCACCAAACAACAAATGACTAAAGTATTTAAAAAATCTAAGCAACACTTGTGAGTGTTGAACCCATATGGACACATCCGTAGTTGTTCTTGGCTACTTCACAAATATGAACACTATCCTCTGTAGACTAAAGACATGCTGCGGTGGATAAAATAAGTAAAGAAATCACAGAGAAAATACTTTTGCTATGCATGACAACTGATCTAAGCTAGTCATAGAAGACGAGGTTAGACCTGAACTGCATAGAAACAAACATGTCAAACCAGATTGTGCTAAAATCCAGTGTCCTTAAATCAACCATTTCTCCTCTAAACAGTTGATCTTTCAGTTATTATATCCATAAAACAATCTAGAACAGGTCTCAATTATAACTACCGCTTTTTAAATTTGCGTTGTTAAGTTTTTATGGATTCCAGATGACTAGATGGTCTTAATTCAAAGAGAGATTTCACCCTGTTGATGCACTCTAACCAGGCTTTAAACAGCCTGGACTAGATCATACTAAACTAAAAAGAGATCCTTAAAGAGTCTACACAGTAGTGTATTTTTACAGTACAAACTTTACACCAACAATAACTTGCAGCGGAATAATAAAATATTGATTTTCACTGCAGGATTTCACAGAAAAAAAAAATTTTTTTTTTGAAGCACACAAAAGTTGAAAATTGAAACTTTTGCTCTATGTGTATGTGACAGGACAAGAATAAATGATCTGGAAAACGACAAACGCCAAGCAATTTTTGTTTTACTTTTTACACGACTTCTCTGACTCTCTTCAAGAAAAGCTTCATGCGTTTTTCTTATCAAATTTTCATTTTGAAGTACTGTAAAATTGTCACAGAAATCCAAGTAACGCCCCTTAAAGAAGAATTGTACTAAGCAAAACAGAAAAAAAAAACAAGAAATACAAATGGACATACTTAAAAATGAGCAGTTGTTAGCTGCTTGTTTTGATAAGGTAATATACATATACAGTATATACTGTAATTAGTATATAATTATTGTTTTACACCAGAAATATCGAACTAAATAGAAGACTTGACCAATAGATTTTTTATCTACCATAAAGTATCTTATATAAGTTTAGAGAAAAGTATGACAACCACCTTTAATACTGAATTATTTATAAGCATACACAATAAAAACTATGGGAATTCAAAGGCACCACAAGGCCCGGGTGGCCTGGTTAAACTCGACACACGATTATTTATTACAGTTTTTAAAAAACAAAAAACAAAAAAAAAAAAACATTAAAGAGGTCAACTAGTAACCGACTTCAGATGTGACTTTGCAAATGTTAATCTGGAAAGAGAAGACCGGGGAAGCCAGCCAGCGGGTCCCGGTGCCAGCCTAGCTTTGGACCAGCGCTCACATTCCGTCCGGTCCGAGTTAAAAATAGTCAGCAAAGTGGGTGACACACATCCCGCTAGGCTAATGTAACACAGCGACCGTACAGGTTAGATAACAGGTTTAACTCAACTCTGCTGGTGTGTTCGGAAGGGGAAATGAAAGTGTGAAAACTGGTTCATAAAGTGTGGCCACTGGCATTTTAGCCCGACCAGAGAGCCAGACGAACGGCTGAAGTTAAATCCCCAGAGTGGCTGCCTCTGTCGTTAGCAGGGTTAGCTTCCAGGCTAGCGTGCTGTTAGTTGTGTTCAGCAGTTTAAGTAGCGATATGCTTAAATCCCCCAAAATACGACGAGTTACACCGATGAGCCCTACGAGAGGGAGATTGCAAAAGTTTTATACGACAAGTTAAGTTTACTCAGTTAAGAATTAAAAGCACACCAAGAAGTAGCTACCCTTCCTTATCATTCCCCTCAGCCTCCGCCTCTCGCCTACTCTACTCCGGGGACTGAGATGTAAACAAGGCCCGGTGCAGCTCCGGACTAAACACGTTCATTTAAACAACTGCTGCGGTCATTTCCAGAGCAAAAACCAGGCGACAGTTACCTGTCAGAGTAGAGCTGGCTTGACCTGCTGCAACAGCGGACAACGGCATCTGTGTGGGGGAAAACCTAAAGATCGATTTTCACTCTTTTGCTTGGCGGAAGGAGGAGAGGTGCTTATCGGCGACGTAACGTCCGCTTTTCTCTGCGCTGCAAGATCTCCTCTGTGGTCGCGTTAAAGCGCCTCATCAGCACTAAAATGCTCTTTAGAACGAGTATTTTTTTATTATTATTATTATTATCAACCCAAAATAACCCAATGATAAATTCCAGTCAAAACATTAATTAAGACATGCTGATTTTACTTTTTTTTAAAAATCAGTAGTATTTAATAAAGTAAATAGAAGCGACATAACATGATCAAATCGATAAAACAACAACAAAAAAAACTTACATTGAATTTGCGTAAGAAAAGTGAAAAGTGTTATTCCCTGCTTGGAGGAGAAAAAAAATCATTATTAGAAGTATTTTGATATTACCTGTAAATATTGCTTACGTCATCACTTTGTCACTACTCACCTTAAAATTTGATTGGTTGACCTGCACAGCAACCCAACTATCAGTTAGCTCCTCCCACTGTCCTCTTAAGGGACTGTAATAAAACAGTAAATGATTTGTTGAAAAATTTCAGTAATAGACATATTCAAAAATAATTTGTCAAATATGTACATTTAAATCTGCCTTAGCAAAAATAAGTCCTTTGTCTACTTCCCATTACTTAGAATTATTTATTGGCAATTTCACGCTGCACTGAAAATGGAGTGTGCAGATGCAAAGAGAAGCCATGTCAATTTAACCATGTCAATTTAATAACCACTCTAGTCAGTATAAGCATTCCTTCTCCTGCTTTAAGTGCATGCTCTGCTGCTCTCGGTTTCACATCCCACACTAGTGTCAGCAACAAAAACAAGTATAACATCATAAAACTTCAGAGTACATGAGATGCTCTTGAGTGAACATGGATGGTGTCCTCAGTGTCCAATGTTCTGATGTCATACCTTAAAGAACATTCCTGTCCGCTAATGGCCTATAAATCAGTCATCTGACAGACCCAGAACATGCCCACTGCGTTTTTCATCAGTTCCATAGGTTAAAGTGAAACTGTGAAACATTAATGCATCTCTTCTGTTAGATGAGATAATGCACTTGTGGCAATAAAGGTATCGGAGCAAGGTCTACATTTTTTATGCATTATCCTCTAATGTGCTTCTGTGTTGCAAATGAGAACGAGGGGGTTGAGGAGCAGGAGTAAATGCAGAGATAATAGGTCCGGAACTGCTGAGGACGTAGGTTTACTGTGCTTAAAGCTGCAACTGTTTATATTTTACATTCGATAAGAGAGGTACGTTTCCTTTGTATTGAGGTTTCAAAGCAGCCGGGGTTTTGAAGGAAAGTTCAATAAAAGAAAAGAAAACTGCAGCGGCTTTTATGTCTCTGGAGCTTTTGCTTACATTAGCCAGAGGTCAGTTTTATTGTTCAAGCAGTAGAAAACAAATCTTCTGGTCCTGAATTTTTCAAGATACTGATTGTGTTTATGTTTGTTCTTCTACTGTTCTATTCTCAAGCTTGGTAGGGCATCTAACTTATTTTCTTTCAATATTCCCCTGTATTTTTGCTTCATCTATCCTCAGGGAAGGCGGTCATCATCTCTGACCGCCTTCCCCGTCCCTGTGGTTGCATGACAATGACGCCCCCACCATGTTTTATTGTAATTATGTGTTGTATCTAATTTTAGGTTTGCACATGGGCCAAAAAGATCTTAAATTCTGAATGCAGCTAGCTGCACTACATTCTATTTAGATGTTTTAGTTTAAATGTGTCTGCAAACAAATCTACACCACACTTTTCAGTTTTTAAATAGTAAACAACAGAGAACAAGAATAGTTTTCCTTCCACTTTTCAATGCTACTAAAATACATTGTGTTTTGGTTGTAACTTGCTAAAATGGGTTAAAAAAAAAAAAAGAAAAAGAAAAATTTATGCCAGACATTGAAGTTTCAAATTTAAGTTGAAAGTGTAGATTTAAAGCTTCTCATATTCACATTCACTAGATGAGAAATTAATTTATTTATTTTAATAAGTGAATCAGCTGGAAAATTCACCAGAAAGTACTGGAACTGTCAGTTCACAGTACACAAATACCTCCCAATCAGCCTCCCCTGATAAGGACACTTTGGAAAAGCTGGTCACAGATAAAACCACAACATATGGACATCGAGAAAAGTGTGAGAATCAACAAGAAATAACAATTTCAGAATACTATTTGCAGATTATTATTTGTAGTCCTACTTCTGTTTACCTTAAGATCATAAAAATTACTCAGTCAATTAGTATCTGTCTTGGCAAATTTTAATGTTACTGTATTAATTGCAACTAGGCAACTATTATATCAATGCATTAAGAATAAAGTAATACAATAAAAGAGGACTTTGTGTTGAGTGAAAAGATGTAAAGAGTGAAACTGTTCCAACAACTATGCCTAATAGTTGTTAGGCATAACAACTATGCCTAATCTAATCAAGGTGTTGTACAGTTTGCACAACAGGGTTTTGCTTCAAGTCAAATTATCTCAGATATGCCTTTTGCTTAGTGGTTTAAAACTTGATAACTCTATTTGTCTTGTAAATGCTTGAAAAAAAAAGAAGACAGACTTCATCAGTTCTTTTGGTTATTTTGCTTTTTACTCATAACATTTCTTACAAAAATACTTTTTATAGAAAAACACATTACTAGTTTTATTACAGTTACCATCACCTCGTGTACAAAAATATTGCAGAAATTAAAATTGAGAAAGAGTGACAAAAGATAGGCAAATGTGGAAAGTTGTACAACAGAATCTGTATGAAAATAAGAATACCTTGAAAGAATGGCGCACATAAGCAAGAGAAAATGTTCAAAGGGGAAGGACACCCTGAACTTTAGGACTCAGCCTGCTCTTTGATCATCAAGTACTTCCCACCTCACAAACCAAAACCAATTCAAATCAATGTTAAATGTCACTGCGATTGCGTTAAAATGGACAAATCTGTACAATCGGAGGTTAAATAAACACAGCAAGACTTTTGGTCCTTCCTGATTTTCCATTGTCATGTTTTTGTTGCAGATTCTTTTTTATAGAACGTGAAAAAAAACAACTGGTGGATCAGCAGACAGCCAATTCAACCAACCACTGTAATTACCTTCAACACATTATCATAAGCTGCAAATTCTACAATTATTGGGAAAATTGCGTTAAAAAGCCATGAAGTAAACTCATTTATTGCCACAGCAGTATAATCTCACTGGAAAATTAAATACAACCTTTAAACTGATTCAGTGTGGGCATACAATCCAACATTTGTTAACATCTCTAACAATTCATTTAAAATAACATTATTCAAAAGCATAAGCAATCCATGACAACCTGTTTCCCTGGAGTATAAATATGATGCAACACAGAGGGCCTTTTCTCTTTTCATCCATCCATTTTCTCCATTTCTCTTTTCTTCTCTTCAAAATGGGAAAAACAAGAAGACATTCAAGTAAGAAAATAGCTCCATGGAAATAGATGCTTATTGGAACTTTTCAATATCTACAGAGATGTGATTAAAAGTTTAAAACAACAATTTGGTGGAGGACACAGGTTTATCTTGATGTTGAATACAGCAAACAAAAAATGATAAGGGAGGTAAAAGAGCTCTATAAATGCTGAAAATATTTTAGTGTGAGATTATACCGCTGCAATAAAATATAATGTGCAAGGTATCGCACACGTCTTCACCAACAGGGCAGTAAATGCTAAACCTACTGGACAGCAGGCACCTATAACCAGCAGCAGTGTGATGATTTGCACACCTTAACCTGAAGGACACTTTTTTTTAACATTCATACTGTGTTTGTTTTCTCTACAGAAAGGTTGTTAACAAGAGCATTCCTGCTGGCTCCAAACGTTTGTAAAGTGAACATGCAAAAACAAAAAGCATCACAGCTGGAAGAAACATTCCTCTCCTGAACCAAAGGTTCAGTCTTTTTTAGCAAGACTGAACCTCTGTTTGTTCAGTCTTGCTAAAAAATTGTGGCATCAGCTCCTGAGAGGCATTACATCCTGCTACCAGAGCAAGAAAATGTTAGAAGTGTTCAGTTTAGTGCTTTGTTGATTCACATTTTGAATCACATTTTTTATATTTTTTACCAAAAAGGAAAACCGTTGATGTTTGGTTTCTAGCTTTAAACTTTCTCAAAAGGAAATAAATGTTTCTCTTGACCCTTCTTCTCTCGCTTTGTCGTCTTCTTCTTCTTCTGTTTGCCTGGATCTGCGTCCTCCTCTGCTTGTCTGTTTTGGGGCCAGGACAGCGCCAGAGTCTCAGATGCCGTTTTGGCTCCGGGAAGATCAACTTCGACCCCGTCCTCATCGGAGGAGAAACCTCCAGCTTCCTCTCCAGGAGCGAGGATCCCCAGGCCCTGGCTCTTCTGGCTGTAACGCTGCTTCAGCCTCTCTCTGATCAGGAGCCCCTTCACCAGCAGAGTCCAGCTGGCGATTGCTCTCTTCTCTTTTTTCTGGGAGGCAGAAAGATAGAAAGAAGAAACCAGCTCAAACTGAGTTTTCCAGGTAATTGGAGTTTAAATGGCTGGTTTGTGCTTAACTTGGGAAAAAAAAATCTAATCACTTTTATCTAAAAACCCAACATGGATGGTCAGAACCGTTTACTTTTTTATATTTAACTCCTTAGTTATCAGTGGATGGATGGATGAAGATTCAAAAGGATGAATGAATGGAGGTATAAATGGACGGATATACAAATGGTCAGATGGACTCACAAATAGATGGATGGATGGATAGATAGATGGGCGTACAAATGTAATGATGGATGGAGGGATCTTTAAATGTTCAGATGGATGGATGGACGTACAAATGGACAGTCGGATCAAACATTTACATAGAGGAATAACGAACATCCAGACTTTTCCAGACTCGTTCTGACCTTGTGGGAAACCTGAAGTTCAAAACGTCCACTCAGTAAAAACAAACCCCAGAAAGATCCACACCTCTTTTTCTTTCTGTTTCTGAATCTCCTGCTCTTCCACCCAGGCAGCTCGGAGGACCTCCTCGTCCTCTTCACACACAATGTAACCATCAGTCCTAAAACACAGAGGAATCAATTATTAATTTACTAATTGATCAAATACACGATGAGGAAATTCAAAAAGGGAAAGATGGAGCTTGTAAGTGCGAGTAAAGTATCTTCTGCCGTCGGGTCTTACACAGCGTGGGAGTATCCTCCGTGGTAGTCGAATCCTGTGACTGCAGGCGCAGCATCCAGGTCCAGCTTCCTAGCCACGCGGTGCAGGTTGGGCAGCCTCAGGTGAACGCAGCCCACCGGGATCATACAGGCTTTAAACAGGTAGACGTTACCGTAATCATTACGGGGGACCTGAACGGGACATAAAGGGAGTAAACGACAAGAGAATTATGCCGAAAATGTTGCATGTTTCTCTTTTAATTTGCCCTTTTTAAATTGGATACACTGTTGATGGGATTTTACAGATTTGCAGAATAACACTTTCTTTGTATTGGCTAGAACGTTGCCAGGGCAAAGGTATTTTTTTGTTTTGAGAGAGAACAGAAAAGAATTCACAAGCGAGCAGAAAGGTTTGCGAGCCTCTCCATACGGAGAGTTAATCTGTATGGAGAGAAGTTTTGCGCGTGAGGAGAAAGTCTGAGCGCGAGTACAAAGATTTGAGAGCGCACAGAGAACATCTGAAAGAGAGCAGAAGTTTTGAGTGCAAGCATTACAAGTTTTGAGAACAAAGAAATGAAACTGCTTTCAAATTGAAAATGTGTGTTCTTGACTTATGGCAGTAAAATTCCCCCATAAACGTCTCTGTGAATTATAGCGTAGTATTGGCTTTCTTCTGGCAACAGGGCCACAGAGATCAAATTTCTTCAAGTGCCTCTTTATTATGCGTATTGCAAACAGGTGGACAACTTTTAAGGGTTTTTCGTTGCATCTTGAATAATCGTCTTTGGAGTTATGATGGAAATTTTCCAATAATTTCCCACTTGTTGCAATTTCATGTTTTCTAAAAGATTGCCAAAAAAATCAGAAATTCTATCAGGGTTTGTAAACATATGAGCACAACTGTGTGTTTCTTCTTGAGGCAACTACCTTCCCATCCACAGCTATGGGTGGCTGGTATTCTTCAGTCTGCCATTCTCCAAACAGAGGAAGATCATTCTCGTCCTTCATCTCGGACATCATCCTGGCCTTTCTGGAACGGTTGGAGAAGCCTTTCACCATCTGATAAGGACGGAATAATTAACAGGAATATTTAAAAGAGGTTGTAAGTGGATGTCGATCGGACACATCTAAAACGTAAAAGTAGAACTGTGTTTTAATTTAAAGGCTTCCTCAAATTTTAGAGGCTAACAGGATCCATCTAGGGTGTCACCTTGTACGGCTCCTCTCCAAGTCGAACAGTTCTAGCTTCCTTCAGCCAGGTTTCTCTGGAGTGGAGGGTGTGCACACAATCTCTAACAAAGGTGAAAACAGAAATATTATGTTTTCCCCCATTTTTAAAATTCTTTTCATGCTGGCAAAGTGAAACCACCAGATGCAGTCACTCATGATTGATGATGACAGAAAATAAAAAGGCATTACATTATTCCTGTTTGAAATGTTATTATTGGTACAAAAATTAGCAAAATGTTGTGTTAGAGGAAGGAAACACAAATTGCATTTAGACTGTTTTTATTATCGTCTACGTATGTAGGTTTTAGTTAACAGCAAGATATCTCTGTAAAAGAAAGGGAAAAAAATGCTTCAGTCAGACTGACTGTTAATTTATAGCATTTAAAATGGGAGAGCACCACGATATCTAAGAAGCCATTTGAGTCCCTGGACTCTTTGTGGTCTGGCCTTCTATTCAGAATAAGAAAGATAAAGGAGAAATACATGTAATTGTGTTTTATCAGACTTTAGATATGCAAATAAAATGAGTGTTTCTAAAACAAATCTAAGATGCTTTTATTTTTCTCTTTTACCTTAATTTGTCTTTAAAAGTGTATCTTACAGTTTTCTTTTAAATATATACTACATGTATCTGAAAATAACCATATCCTCTTCATGAGTATTTGGGGTATTTGCTCCATAAAGAACCTTACTGAAAATTTTAAGTGTATTTCTAATAAAGGTGCAATATTAAAATGACATTAACTTTGGACTGAGAAGCGGAGAAGAACAGCTTTAAGAACAACACAGCACCATCAGGTGGACACAGGAAAACATGGACTCAACAGCTTCCAGCTTTAGGGCAATATTTACAGTAGAACCCTAGTCGATCAGCTTGTTCCTGTTTAGAAATGATCTAGTTTTTTGGTTTTATGCAAAACAGGAAGCTGAAAGAAACTCCAAACTGGTAATGACTGCATAAAACTCAGACTCTGCAGGCTACCGAACATTTTAAATATTCATATCCATCTCCTGGCTCAGTACAGCTGATCTCTCTGCAGCACTAAAGGTGTAAATGTATAAATGTATGTAAATATGTGCAACATCTGCGTACTAGGTCAATAAGGACAGGGGTAGAACTGACCTGGAGTACACTGGTTCTCCTCTGCAGTATCCGAGCACAGCGGCTGTTGGAGGATAGAGGGCCTCGTACTTCAGCAGGTGTCTCTTTAAGGAGTACAGAGGATGGTTCTTATACTCCGCTATGGAGGTCGGCATAGGTTTGTTCAGCAGCTTGCTCTGGAGCTGCGAAGGGAGGTGAAATGATCAAAAATACATGCAGTTTATTTATGAGTAAACACATAAGGTGCAATTTCTTTTCCTTGACACAACCTTTCAGATCATTCATAATTACCGGTAACCTGATTTGTCACATTGTACGTAATTTAGCCAAATGTTTGCAATAACACCACACTACTTGAAGTGCTGGTCTTTAAAGAACAGCTGAATTTAAAATGTAATTATATGACACATTAGGAGACTCCATTTACTAAGAAGGTGACTTCTGATGGCGATTGGTTGCACTGGAGTTTATTTAAGGGGCATCAAACATAAAAGGGGTTAACAGAAATACCAAATACACTTCAGATTTCTATTGGTAGAAACCATTGGAAAACTATGGATCATTTTCATTCCAGTTCACAATTATTCACATCTGTATTGATCTATCACGTGAAATCCCAATAATACTCATCACAGTTTGAGCTAAAGTGCAGGAGTTCAAGAGAAATAAATGGTTTTACAAGCACTGGATTTACTACAAAAAGCAAATAATTAAAAGAATTTAAAAAAGCAACAAAATCAAAAGGGTTAAGAAAATAATTCATGAAGCATTTGTAGTCGATTGTTTGGACATACCTCTTTCTCCTCCCTTTTGTCCCGCTCGTCCTCTGGGCCCATGAACAGCTCCAGGGTGTCCTCCCACCACTCGTCGTCCACCCGCCTCTTCCGGGACGCTGTCATCCAGGTAGGGTCATACTTCCTTCCCAGGTCCTTCAGGAAGCCGTCTCCGTCCACCGCCACCACGTAGGTCAGCGGTGCGGTGGCGTTCTGCGAACAGAGGTGGGGAACTCCGACTCCATGCTCCACGTCCACGCACACCCACAAAGACGATTTGTCTAGGTAGACCTCTATCCACTCGTCCGCTCCGGGTCCGTCTTTCCTCTGCCCGCTCCGTCTCTTCCCTCTGTTGCTCGTCATGCCTTCGTCTTCATCATCCTCTTGTTTACCCTCCTCCCACTCACCATCCTCATTTTTCTCCTGCTGTTTCCCACTGGTTCTTCTTCCCTTTAGAGCGCCTTGGGTTCTTGAGGTCTTCTCAGAGCTCTTTCCGTTCCCCGTCCTCTTTCTTGCAGGTTTGGTGCTGGTTTCAAAATCGTCCTCGCTGGATTCCTGATATTCCTCGGCATCACTAGCTTCCTCTTCTTTTTCCTCGTCTCCCTCACTGTTGCTCTCCTCTTTGTAGTTGACCTTTGAGGCGACGCTGCGGCGTTTGGAGTTTTTTGGTCTCTGCCCTCCCGATGACACTGGCTTCTCCTCTTCCTCCTCCTTCATTTCTTTCCTCTTTGCTTTCTTGCCTCTGCTGCTCCCTTTGACTTTCTCACCTTGAGCTCGTCTCTTGGTGCCTGGAGAAACTTTTGTCTCAGGAGAATTGCTCTTGGAGCTTTCCTGGCTTGTCTGACAACGTTCTGCAGCGCTAGTTGATGTTCTAGCGCCTTTGGACTTGAAAAAAATAGATATTTATGGTTACTACAGTTGTGCCTCTAAAGCTTTCTCCAGGCTTTTGTCACACCTAAATGTTTCAAGTCAAGCTAATGTTGATATTAAAGGAGCAGTATAATGTGTTTTCAAGCCACACAGAATAAATCAATCGCACAATCAACTGTTTTACAGTCATTTCTTATAAAAATGCTCTATCAAATATGACAGATTTCATAATTTAGCAACTTGAAGTTGGGGCTCTTCAGAATGTCATCACAACATGGCTCCACTATCAACCCTTTAACTAAGTTTTTACCAGCGTTGCACTGAGAAGTAGCTCCTATAATGAGCCTATAATAAAGCAATTATTTAAGCATTCCTTTGAAAGATGGAGGTCAATCTCAGTAGCTACACTCAGGTCTGATCACTGCCTGACCTGCAGAATCAAGAAATTATCTAAGCAGAATATGTCTATCAACATGAAGTTAGCGAAAAGCTATCTATCACCTTTGAGGATGGAGGCTTGAAAGGAACTGGGTGCAGAGAGAGAACCAGTCGGCAGAAGAGCTGCAGAGACCTCAAGAACAACAGGAAAAGCTGCAGGAAAAACAAAATACATGGAATTAATGCTAAAACTATTATTTATTGTTAATGGATCGCATTGAGCAGGGATGAAAAAAAAACCCAACATGAGTCATCTCCTGGTGATCTCTGGCTGAAAGGCTTCCCAGTCGCCTCTCCAGGAGAGCCTGAGGGTCCGGACGCTCCTCAGTGGGAAGACTGGGGTCAAAGGTGAAGGTTGCTCTAAACCTAAAGGGGGCAAAAAGGTAGAATATGATAAAAAAAAATAAAACATACAATCCTCAACCCTACTTTAGTGCTAAGTTCTGGTCAAATGGATATTGTTGCTTTTACATCTTTAATGGCCAGATGTACTTTATTGTTACACAGGAAGTCTGATAAATGTCCCTTAATATCCCTCTGGGTTAAAGACATGATGCTTTTTTTAAACTTGAGAAAAGTAAATACACCCTACGAGGGTCTACACAAACGTTTTACCAAAAATGGCAATGTTTTCTTTCCTATTTTTAAAACATGGAAGTTTTGCCCAACTGAAGGTGCCTGACACTGAATTTTTTTTGATTTGGTTATAAATATGGGTGTACATATCCGATAAATTGTTTTCTTTTTGTTTCCATCGGGTTGACTTTGAGCTGAGATGGGAAGGCGGGGAAGGGTTTGTTTTCTAGTTTTATTGTTTAATTTTTCTTTTTTTTTTCTGTTGACAGAAAAGGGCTGAAACTGGTGCATTGTAATTTTTAAATTTTTCTTTTTGCCCATTGTTTTCTCAGTATTGTATTGTTGAGTGTATTAATTAGTATGTGTGAATAGCGAGATGTGTATTGTATGTTTTTTTTTCCTTTGCCTCTAATAGAAAAAATAAATAAATCTATATATATATATATATATATATATATATATATATATATATCTATATATATATATATGTCTATATATATATATATATATATATATATATATATATATATATATATATATATACACATCAATAGATCTATCTGTATATATATCTATGTATATGTATATATATATAATCTACACATCTATATCTATAGATCTATCTATATCCATAAATCGACATGGAGTCATTGTATTTAATTTCTATGAAAAAAAAAAGGTGTCCTAATTCCAACTTTTGGGAATTAGGACAATTCCCAAAAGTTGGAATTGTCCTAACTTCTCCCCCCTATACGGCGCCAGTACAAATTGGTGCCGTATATGGCGCCGCTTCCTGCCATTTCGTGAGCAGGAAGCCAATATTCCTGGTGACCATAGATGAAGGTTTGGCTATTTTCATAAGCATGGAATATTTCTGCTCTTTTTCCTCAAACACAGCACTCTAACATTTCCTCAAGTGTCAAAATCTTATTTTACCACCAAAAATAAGATGAGATAAGGCCTTTAACAAAAGGGAAAGAGGTGTTTTCCAGTTTCCACATCATGCATATTTCTAAACTGTAACATTCATCTTTGCTGCAAGCGAGGAAAAAGTATTAGTTAAAGGAGGGGCGTGGTTGTGTTACTCTATCCTCTATATAGAGTATAGAGGATAGATTATTAGAAAATAATCTATAGATAATCTATAGATAATAATAATAGAAAATTATTGCGATTTTTCTGGCATCTCTATCAAGAGGAACTTCCACTGTAGAGAAAATATAACTGAAGATGACTGACTTTTTAAAACCCTGGCATGCCTTGACACCAGCAACCAACCAGCTGATGCTTACTCCTGAACCAGGGCAATTTGAGGATTGGTTTCTTTACCCAACAAGCTTTAGTACATCCATGGATTAGGCATTAATCCATTAGCCGTCATGTGCTCCCGGTATACTAAGTAAGTTGGCCTTCAGGGTCGAAGGTTAAGTGGTAGTGCCATTATTAGCTGGCATGGACTTCTAATACACTCGCAGAACTGCAAAAATTAGTCTAAATTCAGGTACTACTGACACACATTGAGTTAAGATCCACTTAAGGTCAAAGAGCACGTTCAACTGCTGCATACTCATATTCCCATTCCATACTTTTAAACAATGTAGCTAAACCACTCTGCATCAGGTTATTTATCTTGATCGTTACAAAAAAAATTAAGGTTAAATATACATAAAAATACCTAAATCTGATCATTTAACTATACCTGTTCAAACTACTCTTCAACAACAACCACATTTTCTTACAGCAAATTATTAGTAATTTGGAGGATGATTTCTGTTGCTTTGACAACCAATAGCTGAAATCGATATTTTGGTTGTCACAGCAACACCAAAAGGCAGGTAGAAGCTGATGCATGACACCTGAGTGTAGCTCTCCATCCTCCCCTCCAACCTTCTTCAAATTGAACCAAATTGGTGTCAAAAGTTTGTGCAGCAAAAATTTCCAATTTAAAGAAATTAATAAATGTTTCCAGAGGTCAAAGGTCAACCAGCCCCACCACATTTAGAAAATCAAACTAAATATGGTGTCAGTCAACTGTGCCACGTTTGTGCAGCAAAAATATTCATTTGTGCACTAATAATTTTTAAAGAAAAAGTTTCCAGAGAACACTGGAGAACAACCTGCCCTCCCCACCCACATTAACAAAATCAATATAAATTAATTTTGTGCTGCTAAAGTTGTCCATAGCCCAAAATGTGTTTGATTTTGTAAATACGGGGGTACATTTGATGACCTCTGCAAACATTTATTAATATCTTTAAAACGATAGCAGCACAAACAAATATTTTTGCTGCACAAACATTTGGCACCAATTTACTGTAGTCTTATTTGAAGAAGGTGGAGGGGCCAGCTTCACATAGGTACGCTTAACTTGTTAGAAAAAGTCACAGACAAAACAAGCTAAACTTCCAGGAAGCAAACTTCAAAATTAAATGGGAAGAGTGTCTGCAGCTATTTTAGAGAGAAACCATCAAAAGACAGTCAATGCTCCTGTTCTGGAGAAGAATGCAAACCAGAGAAAAGAGGAGCATGGGAGACTGAGACAACGAGGTAATGAGGGGAGGAGATCAGCGAGACTCTGCATCTCAATGAGAGAAAAACCACAGATGAGGGAAGGAGATTTCATGGAGGGGGAAAAAAAAAAGAAAGAGGAGACGACAACACACCTCTTTGAACAAAACTGTCAGAATGCTTACTTAGAGGAATCAAAAAGGTGTTAAATGGGATAAACAAAGTCACAAATAAATAACCCCAATCTCCTTCATTTATTTGGGTGACTGACTTTCACTGGTGCTGTTTGAGAGAGCGAGGTAACAGCAGGAACCTCTGACTTAAACACAGACAAACAAACCCTCACCACCAAACAGCAGCAGAATGTGGAGAACGTAGAAAGTTTAAGGATGGAGTCATGGGGAACAATGACCCCCAGTGGCTGCTGTTATGCTTCTAGAGAGTGCTGTGTGCGTGTGTGTGCGTGTGTGTAAGAGGAGTTGATAGGAACTAATTAGGAGAGTTTGGTCAGTCAGCCTCTCAAAGTTCACAGCCGCAGAATGGTAAACAAGCCCTCTTGAGCATCTTATTCAACAACATCACACGCATACACACACCACCACCAACAACAACTTCTGCCTGAGCAAGACAGCACATGACGTGCCCTCTTGCATACAAACTCTTGGTTTCTCTCCGTCTCTCGCTCGGCACGCTGGCCTCCATTCTCTGCCGTTTGTTTCTGTGGTTTTATGAATGACTGACAGAATTACTGGAAGTGAAACAAAGATGGTGTGAACTGTGATGCAGGGCGGAGGCACGGAGGAGGGACAGACGGTTGCCACTGTAAAGTCACCGCAGTATGAGAACGAAAGAAGACAAGCCGGCGGCCCGGCAAAGACGCGATTAGCGAGGGTGAGCATGCGCCGTGCCGTGAACGCCATCTGCTCTGGTTTTGCGGGCTAAAAAAGAGGGAAAGAGAAAGAGCAGAGTCAGAAGACATGGACACGTTAACCACTTTTAAGCAGTTTTTTTGATTGGGGAACTCAAACCGATTTTAATTTAAACTACACTGTTGGCTTAATTAGATGTTAAAAACAGGAACCTGTGGTACGGATATGTAAATCTAACCACCTAATGCTGTCCTCTCTTAATTTAGGTCACACATGTGTAATAAAAGAAAGCCAACTACCTCTTTTTGACTGAATCCATGTTTTGTGCAACTAAATGTCACCATCATGTAAAATGTCAGCATCAATTCAACGACCCCTAAGGTTGCAAGGAAGCTCTTTTTACTCTCTAGATATGAATATTCAGTAGGGCTGATCTCTGCGCCATT
This sequence comes from Brachyrhaphis roseni, assembly GCA_903066815.1. Lineage (NCBI taxonomy): Eukaryota > Metazoa > Chordata > Actinopteri > Cyprinodontiformes > Poeciliidae > Brachyrhaphis > Brachyrhaphis roseni. The sequence goes on from CAEFZY010069703.1 coordinate 26,732, forward strand.
CCAGAATCCTAACCTTGCTCTGTTTTATCCATCCCAAAATCAGTTTTCAAATGTCTGGAGCACCGAACTATGGGTATGCTGTATTAACCTGTTTAAGACAAGTTTCTGCCTTTTTGAAGAAAAGCGTTTACTGACAGACAAGACTGGAACTTGAGCAATTTGGACACAAAAGCAGGAAGAGCATCATAGAGGTGAGGCTTTTAAATTAAGACAACTACACCAGCTAACAAACATGGTGGTGAGAGGATTATGCTGAGGATCTTTTTGTCAACAGTGGGGCTGGAGAAGCAGACAAAGCATCTGGATTACAGTGGACCCCTGGTATTATAGATTTATGGACTACAACCCCCACAAATAGCTAAAATCAGCAAATATCTCATCTAAAAAGACTTAGATCTGCCTATCTTAATAGTTCAAATATACCTTAATATGCATCAATGCGTTCAGTGGAAACCATCTTGTCACTACTGTAGAAGGTAACATCTACAGTCTTCCTCATGAGTGGCGCTTCTTGATTGGCTACTTTACAAACGCTGGCCATTAGCGCATCAGTAGCATTTCTGCTAGTCACTTCAGCGTCTCAAGATGCATTATTTTTTTCTAACCTGTTGAATTCTGTGAGTAGGCAAATTTTCTGGGAATTATTTGGAGTTACGTTCCACAGAAAAATCCATAAACACGTGAATACGCAAAATGTGGAACCGGAAATAGTTGGAGGTCCACTGAGCCTCCAAACTCTTCTGCTTCACCTGAAACCAAAAGCCAAGAGGGTTGAAAACCGGGAAAAATAAGGTGTTCCAAATGGACAATGATCCCAAACACAAACATAACCTGGTTTGGCTCCTAAGGTCCTGAATTTAACTCTTAAAAACTTACAGGCAATGACTAAAATACAGCTAGAAAACCAGCCAATTTCATAGAACTCTACCTTTGCTGACAAAACAAGTGGCTAAACATTGTCAGAATTATGCCATAAGCTTGTTGGCCAATGGAACAAAGATCTAATAGAAAAAGTGTATGCATATGAGCCTAACGTGTGATTTCTGACCAATGTAGATAAGTGAAAGCCTACAGTAAGTTTGGAAAAACAACGGTTCAAATTCATCACTGTGAGCTTGTAGTAAACAACTTTTAAGTTGATAAAGAGAGTATAAACCTTTGACTGGTACGGTTTGAATGTGGCACTACACGTGTTGATGTTAGGTTCTTTTCCCATCCATCATAAAGTAAAAATCTCAATAATTACGTTTTAACCAATACAGCTTTAGTCAGATTGTCGTCAAAATGGCCATCCCAGCAAAGCCATTTTTATGAAACACAACTTTTTATGAACTGGACATTGTCAGGAAAAAACAAAAACTTTCATCCTCCTACTACTTCCTGTCGTCTTTGTCGTGGTTTTCGCTAGTAGTAACCCGTGATGTGAAAAAAGTGTTTCCATTTCAGTTTTGCTAAAAACATCTAAGGAAGAAAAACCACCTCATCCTAGCCCCAAAACTTATCGAAACTGCCTTGTTTCCATTAAGTAAATTTATTTTTGTATTTCCACTTTGCACATTTCTATGGTTAATGGAAACGCAGCTAGTGTCAGTTCTTGTTAGCCGTCCTCATGTGTGTAAAGATGGATGGCAGCATGTCTGGGTAACCATGGAGCTGAGGAAATCATGGAGTAATGGGTTAGAATGACGTTAATGGCCAGTGTGAGGCCATGAGACCAGCAGCAGGAGAGTTAATGTGTGTGTATTTGATTCAAAGGCCAGCCCCAGTCAGACGTCAGTGTGACCCTATCCTGATGGCCGCGGTGCCCACGGAGAGGGCCAAATGTGATTGGTGGGTAGGTCGCCTGACACATGTGCATGCCGACTCTCCAGCAGCATGTGGAGAACCCCTCTGGGCAGTGATGAGATGTGTCCTGATTGGTCCAGGCTGACACCATATAAAAGGTGCAGTGTGCGGAAAAACAGTCCAAAGCGGGTGGCGTTCGCCTCAGCTTGTGTGTTATTTCTGATTCACACGGCGAGTGAGACAGAGAGAGAGAGATGGAGAAGGAGGAGTAGGGACGGGGGAGGGAAACAGAGAGCCCCCGCTGACACTCTCTGTGGGCTAACACTGAAAGCTTGTTTGGGGGCATTAAATCTTAATGCACATTCAACACTGAAGAGGAGAAGGAGAAAATGAGAGAGAGAAAGTGAGAGGGTAGAGAGAGAACACGAAAACTAGAGGGGTTGTGTTAAGAGACCATTCAGAAAAGAAGAAGAAAAAGAAGAGGGGGAATAGACTGAAGAGGGAGAAAAACACAGAGGGGAACTCCTGAGGGGCAGGAAGGAAGGATATAGCAAGAGAGCAAAGTCTTCCACTTCAAGTCCACAATAGTTTAGCCTAAGATGCCCGAAAAAACACAGCAGAGCTCCATATCTTGCCAGTTAAGGCACTATGTGCTAATGAATCCTTCAAAGCTGCAGTATATAACTTTAATCAGTACGTTTTTTTTTTTTTTTTTTTTACATATATGTTGAAGCTGTCAGTATGTCATGGCAGATAAACTGTGAAAAAATGAAAAAATTAAAAATCGAGCACCTCTGCCGTCTCCCTGTGCTAACTAGAAACAACCAATCAGAGCCAGGAGGCGGATCTTAGCTCTGTCAATCACACTCTCTTTCCCACCCTTTGTTCTCTGCTATGCTGCAGCTAGTACAGCATGTCATGAATATTAAGGCAAGTTAGCATTAGCATCGACGATGGAAGATAAACAGTATTCCTGGAATGGTAGCAGTGAGCACATGAGGATTACTGACAGCGCTAAGCCCCTCCTCCTGGCTCTGACTGGTTGTTTTTGGTACATACAGACAGCAATAGTAGCTCAGGGAGGAGGTGGAAGACATCGATCTTTTCGCAGATTATCTGTCTCGGAACACACTGTCACGACATGGCAACATGTAAAAAACCCATTACTTATAAAAGTTGCATACTGCAGCTTTAAAAGCTTCTCCTCCTCCTTTTTCAGTCGTTCCATCAACTCCAGTTCCTCCTCCCAGGTGTGGCTGCAAACCTTCCCTCCAATCTTTGACTTCAGGTGAACAGCACACTGCATACTCCTGTTCATTCTGCTCCTTTATCCATTTTTTTCTGTTTTCTCCTACCCCTACCCAGCCCCCAACCACCAAAGCCCCAAACCACTCCTTTTTTTTTACTCTGCCTCTCTCGGCTGAGTGATAAACGCTGTCTGTTGGTCATAAATCCAGAGGGAGCCCTGACAGGAGTCCCAATAAAGTGCTCTATTTTCTCCCTGTTTGGTGGGTTTGTCAGGGGCCCAGAGGAAGTGAGATAACATTAGAAGGAGGAGCTGGTACTGGAGGAGGGTGGGGGGGAGAGAGATGCAATTTCATCAGCGGTGTAGACACATATGCACACACACAGAAGCACTTCTAAACAAACTGCGGGGATAAACGTGCGGAGAGATTTGAAACGAGTGATTCATGACACGAGTGGCGGACATGCTCACACCGCAGGATCGTCGGTGAAAATGTCGGCGTGTGAGATGCGGGAAAACAGATTGTTTTCCTTCTCTCTGCTGCCTGAAACACAAACAGAGGCGACAGAAACCTCAACCACAGAGGAGCTGGAAGGTCCGTTGTGCAGCAAATGCAATGCTTTGTTGCAATTATATTTCATAGGACGCCCCATCCTTTCTTACAATGTGAATGAGTTTTATTATGACTCAAGCATATTAGTGCTTCCACATTAAATTGTAGCTGTAACAAGACAACTTTTAGATCTTTTGGTGTGAAATTAATTGTGTTAGGCCCTCAGGAAAAAGATGGGCCAAGTTTAATTTATATTATTGTCCGCTATCCAACAACCAACCACTCTTTTTAACCTTGCTCAGTCCTAACAGGTGACTGAATCATTTGGAAACTCAAATCTCATCTGTTTTAACAGAGGCTGAGAGAAGGCGAGAGAGAGCCAGACTTTCAGAAGACAATAGGAACTCAGAAAGGAATACAGACAAGTGGCTGCTTTATCCTTTTGAGCTGCTAACCAGAAGATAGTGAATGGAAGTTTAAATGGATGCTCTAAAGTACACTGCAATCACTGTCAAGGAACCACAAGGCTAGTTGGTACAAGCAACAACATCATAAAAAAACAAAAAAACAAGCAACTATATTAATGTAGTCGGTTTTTGGCAGTACATGCTACATTGTTGCTCTTACAGTCCCTCTCCGATTCAGGGCAGGTTCTCTTAACTTCAATTAACACTTTACGGATGTTTTCACATCCTGGTGGACTCGGTTTGATTAGGGACCAAAATTGCATCATTTGTTCCATTTTCAGTTGATGTGGTTCGCTTTCACACTGCACTGAGTCAAATAAATCAAGCCTTTTGATAAACCTGTGATAGCGCTCTACCAAGAACCACTGAAGAAAACAATGCAAAAACCTTTGAAGAAGACGACACAGAGAGCAACCACCTTCTTCAAGAAGTGTAAACAATCGGGTGGCGTGAGATTTGAGAAGTTGTAGGATTTCTCTTTTGTCTTTGGCAAAAGACCACAAACCATTTCTCCGACTAGCGCAGGACTGGTGCGTTGGTTTTGACTATATTTACCCAGAATACCTTGCACTCGGGTCAATTTCCTGATTTTGAAGAAGTATTCGGTCCGCTTGGCATATTCATTCAAACTGCACTAGAGTTCACTTCAACCGAACTGAGACCTAGGCTTGTAGCTGGGAGCAGCGTTAGCTTTTTTGGTCCGCATCAGAGTTTGATTACGCACTCACCCCTTCTGAAACATGGAACTGGACTTTCCATGCAAAAGAACAAAACTAACACCCTCAGATTTTTGGGAAATTAACCCAGAAGCAAGACCATGTTACAGCTCTGAAGGCTAAATATTATTGCCACATGAAACCTTTCCCCCAAAAAACTAGGCACCAATACATCAGTCAAACTTTGGTTGAGGAAAATGAGAACCAAATGGCACCAATTCTAGGTGAGTTCTGTATGTGGAGTCACATGCGAAGGTGCAAAGGTTTGAGGCTATTGCCTGTGTTTTTCCAGTTAAATAATGTCAGCAACAACAACACCATAGGGCAAATGCTGCTGCAATAAGCTGGAAAAAGCACAATGCACACACAGATTTGCACTGCTAATACTGAGCTTTTGAGATTTCAGGGGGATCATAGCACATTTTTTTCCACAAGTTAGCTCAAATCAGCTTGTAAACGAAAGTCTGGATATTTTTTTTTCCTCCAGTTTGCTTTGCCAAAACAATAATTCACAGACTGAGGCTGCTTGATACATTTCCCTCTGGTTGATCATAAATACATGACACCAACCTTGGATTTCTATTTTTCAGGACCGACAACAGATTGTCAATTATTTAACTGGACTTCCACCTCCTCCTCTTCCTCACTCAGTTCTCCTCAGTGCCCGTCTCGTAGTTTCCTAATTCAGTCCAACATGCTTTTCACCTGTCTCCTCTTCTTGCAACACACTTCAAGCCTGTCGCTCTCTCACACGCTAGAATTTCGCTCCTGACCCATTTCTCCCCAACGCACTCACAAACCTCTTTCTCCACCTCTTTTATCTTTTCTTCCCTGACTGATGGCTGCGAGACTGAGCTCGAGCGCTGCAGGCCACGGCTGAGTTTACACTACGCTGAACACAATAGCATTCAAAGAGACAAGTCAGTGTGTGTGTTTGTGCATTTATTCAGTATGCCGCTAATGAAGAAATGGCACTCTGAGGAAGAACAGACGTAAGGAAGAGGCAGAAACAGAGCCAGGAGAGCTGGAGGGCCGGGGCTCCTCAGGCAGAGCCCTTCTGCTCTTAAGAGGATTCCCACCTGGAAACAATTTGGGTTGTGCCTGGTAAAGCAGGCCCTGGAAAGGGAAAATAATGTCTGTTGGGTTAGTGGTTTCATTTTTCAATCAAATAAATCACAACCTTACAGAAAATAATTTTTGTCTTTTAATGGCCTCCCCAGCGTTTGAAGTTCCTCAAGGGGCAGCTAGCTTTGAAGTATTCCAGCACAGGGGCGAATTTCCCTCAATGTGTGTGTGCGTGTGTTAAAAAAAACAACAACAAAAAAAACAAGAAAACCCCCCCCCAAAAAAAAGCAGTGTTCACTCCCTTGCCTTAGTGGAGACCAGAAACACAACAACCATAGCAATCCTGACACGGGAAAAAAAGCTTCCAGTAGAAAAAACTCATTTCCTTTAAAGCTAATTCTTGTAAAATATACTCAAATGTACTTATAGATCATAAACCTGCAAAGCAGACGAGAGCAAAACAGAACTCATGTCTAGACACAGAGCCAGAAACATTTCTAATTATCATCTCAAAGCAAAGATTAAAGTACTGAACAACAAACCCTATTTTAACGTACTTATAGTCATTAAAAAAATCCAACAATGATTACATAAAAGCCAAGGACAGATGAGGTGATCATCATTAACTTTAATCACCAATACTTGACATGCATCAGAAGAATGAAAGAGAAACGAGTAAGAGAAACATCATACTTTCACACAACTCAGTTTATTTATATCACACCAATTCACAAATGTCATCCCAAGGCATTTTACTAAAACTAATTTTAGTTCAATCACAGCTACATTCTAACTGGTTCTAGTGATCAAACAGTACAGTAAGAGCAATTAATTATTCAAAGTAGTTTTAAAGGCTTCTATCCAATGCAAACCCGCATTGGATAGATGCGGGTATCCAAGATGCCCGCATCTATCCACGACGTCGATGACGTCCACGATGACTCCATGGACGTCATCGTCCATGGAGTCGATGACGTGCAGCATTCACTCCTCCTGGACCAACACATAGCGACAATCACTAATTTTAAGCAACAAACCAATTGTGCATGACCTCCAAATCAGTTTTCAAGCAATGTATATGAAAGTCAATCAATGATATTTGAAAAGTCGCTTGCCAGAAAGGAGACCGCAGTGTCCCATGGCTTTCGCTGCGATGTGAACTGACTTTGGGTGGGTTTGTGTTGAGTCTACACTCGTGACAAATGGACAAAAGTCAATACTCAAGGGAAAGCAACCACAGGTGCTGACAGACAGACGACTACCTTCAGAATAATAATTGCCATCAGAAGGCTTTCCAGGGAGCTCCTCCGCCACTTTCCGTCTGCGCCTTCAGTCTCAGCAATCTGGTTTTGTCATGAAGGGTTTTTCTTTTTTAAGAAAAAAAGAAAAAAAAGGAAAAGGAAAGATGTCTTCTGTGGCAGCATATCTGCCCCAGAAACACACTTAATGCGTGCACTATTCATGAAGTGTTTGCACAGCCAAACCCAGGGGGACAAAGGAAGACAAACTTGTGCGGAGATCATTTAAAAAGGTGTGGACGTTTCCTGGATTTAATCAAATGCTAGAACACACTTGCCTGTCTCGCACACACCCATGAGAACCTTTGGCTCTGCTTTAATATTCACAGCGGCGTCGCTTTCCAGGTCAAACAACTCACCCGCGCTGAGTACACAGACTGATTACTAAGGCCATCTTAAAGTCACAGAGCCACACTACAGAGTTTGCAAAAAGCAGCTTAGGATTTTTGATTCTTGGGAAAGAAAACATGGAAGAAACAGTGGAGTACAAAGCGGAGGTGTGTGGGGGTTGGTGGATGGCACTGGAGGGAAGACAGAGGCAGATAGTCAGCTCCTGAGGTAGACTTAGAGAGGTTTGGCCAAGTGCTTACAGGAAATAGTAGTGTTTGATGAGTAAATACTGAATCAGCACAAACCCAGATCTGACATCACCTGATGTCTTTCCTTCTCTGGGTACAGTAAACACAATCAGCATAAAATACTAAAGAATACTAAAGCTGCATCTTTACTGTGATGAAGAAAAATGCATTAAAAGCCCCTGAAACGTATGGATCAGAATGGGCTTGAGGTCTTTTTTTTGCTCTGGGATATTCTCGTCTGAGGTTTCTCTGAGATCTCTTCCTCATACCTCAGTGGCTCCTGTTGTGGGGTACGTCTGGGCATGTTGTGATTTAAGAAGCCCAGTGTGGCCTTTTCGTTTCCCTCGTCACCTTTCTCCCAGTTTCTCCGTGTCCAACTTGCTCTGCTGCCTTGTGTCCTGTTTTCAAGCTATGAGCGATTACACAGACCAGAGGGAGGTCTTGGCTTTGACCTCAGGTGTGTTGTGTCCACTGACCTCTTTACTTGCAATCAGTCACCAAAGCCTCGTCGTTCCGGGGAGCTTTGTGCTGAATCTGGTAGTCTGACAGCTAATAGAAAGTCAGAATTTACCTTTTATACTCTGACCTTAACAAAGTTATGGCTTGTAAAAATGCTGAACTATTCCTCCATGAGATCTTTTGGGGTTAAACTCAGATTTGGTTCTTGCAAAGTTTTGTCCTGCTAATACCAACATTGTCCATTTGTGGTTTCTTCTTAAGAACTTACAAAAAAATGCAAGAATTTATTTATTTCCAGAATTTCTGGCATAGCCAATCAATTATTTATACAAGGAGTAGAGGCGATGTGTGAGAGACCAATATAAAACAATGTTCACTGTTTTCAATGAAATCACAGCTTACTGCAAGCTGTTTACTGGACCCATCCACACAAACTTCCTTTTATAAAATGAGTTGTCTGTTTCAAAAACACCCGTGTCCACATGGGACCGTTTCCAGAAATGGTTCCATCCACATGGAAACACTGAGAATGACTCAAAACGCTGTTTGTACTCCCCCAGACCTCTGGGCGGAGCTAAACATGGAGCACCGTGGACATGCGCATAAAATCTCCACACTAGAAAAGAAGAATGATGAACAACAATTCTTGTGGAGTGATGACAAAGTCTATTTTCCTTTCCGTGTTAAAAAACGGCAAGACAAATAGAGGTTTAGGGGTGTGGCTAATATGCTGTTTTCTCAAAAGAAGTGTTCTAGCTGTCTACATGAATAACTAAGGGTGAAACTTTACTGTGGAACTTGTTTCCATATGAACACGGGGGACAAACGGTTAAATCCTGTTTTAATAAAAACATTCCTGTGTGGACGGCAGTTAAATAACCAGCTAATATCAACAAATGTGTGATTATATGCTATAAAGTACCAATATTATGTCAATTAAGCTCCAAATTAGTGTGTACTTATTTTGTTTAATCTATATGTAGTACTAAATAAATCTTTTTACAAATAAACCTATAGCTACGTTTCCATTCAATAGTCATGTGAATTTTGACTGAACTTTGAAAATGTCGCAAAAAAAAGAAAAATGTGAATTAGGCTAGTTAGAACTTATTCTGCAAATGTATTTCCATCTTCCCTTTAGCGCATCAACTCTTTTTCAGAAAAAATCTCCTCAAAAGACTGCAAAAACTCTTTTTGCAAAAATTGAGGAAGTTATTTTGAAGTTTCCAAATTCCTGCCGTCTTCTAATGTGATACTTCAAAATGCGCATTAAATAACATCTATAAATTTCACATGTGTGTCATCTTTGGTTATTTTTGTCAAAAATACATACCATGTGAGCTTTTTAGACCAAAGTTACGTGTTTTTGTGTAGTTTGGGTTAACTACTTCAGCCCAGCACTGCAAGTTTGTCAGAGTTGATGGACAGGGAAAATGTTCTGCTAAAGTCCTAGGAATTATGATCTCAGACTTCAGACTCAATCTTGGCAGTGGTTCATCTGTCAGTGTCAATGTGGTGGAGTTGCTTCACAGCAGCAGCAGATCACACAACTTTCACAACCACCAACAGCTTAGCTGAGAAAGCCAACAATGAATACCCTGAGGTCAGACACAAACAAAAAAACCCATCAACATGGAAGCCTTCACTCTGCGCTTCAGGTTAACTAGTGACCTCGTGTTACATGTTACAGACCTCAGGCTTCTTTTTTTGGTCAGACTAATTAAGTAATGAAAGTTTAAAATGCAAAACATGTTTCTGGCTCAGTTGTATAGAAGTGGTATGGCTGACAGACAAAGTGCGTCTTTTTTGCATGAGAAACAACACATTAGTTATATTTAAGAAGGTGAATTGTGTTCTGATACTTTTATAGCTTTAGAAAAGCAGCTCATAACCAATCATCAGCACTCTCTTCCTGACTAATCAGTGAAAAATGTTTTCAACAAGTGCAACACGCCCCCCCGCCTCCACCACAGAGCGCAAACCACAAATGTCCAGCCCCTAATTTAGGAGACGTATACAAATTGTCTTCTGGATTATTTTTCAATCTGTGGCCCTCACCAGGTGGGACGCCCCATATCTGCGCCTGAAGCTGCACATGTTCACAGGATACATTACGCAGAGGGAATTTATTTAAGCAAGTGAGGTTTGTTGACTTTAATTTTGCAAGTGCTGCTCTCAAATTTTAATCCCGTCTGGGGCACATGTGTTTATATTCCTGTCCCATATACAGCAGCAATAATTGCACCCCTAAATATTTACCACAGATCCAAATCCTAGGCTAGAGGACATGTGGTGATTTGATTTGAAGTTTTGTGCTCTAAGATTAACTTTGGTGCTTTTATCTGCAGAAAATGTTCTATGGGTTTAAATAATTCCTCCTTATTTAGCCATCTTGAAGACTTCTGTAGACTGTGTGTAAACACCAGCCGATCACCAAGACTGCACATATGTCTTAATATATTTGTCTGATCCAAAGCCTTACTTACATTCAGGATCCTTCAAGAAAATGTACATTTTAATAGAAAATCTGTTCACTTTTCAGCAGTGCAGTGGCTCCTCTGGCCTGTCGCGGTTTAGAAAGATCAGAGCCAAAGCAAAGCACTCAATTTACTGGTCTGTCTCCCTTCCAGACCGCACCTCCAGCCATAGGAGATAGATCCTGACCACAGCAACCCAGAAAAGGCTCCTGAAATGAGCTTCGTCCATCACATCAGGACACACCCTTAGAGATGGACTGACGAGCTCCAGGACCACAGCGGAGCTTGGAGTGGAGGTAGCAGAGGTTGTCAGGGTATTTGATGAGGTTACTCTCTTTGGAGGTTTTCCAAGCATGTCCAATAAGAAAAGAAGAACTTGCTGGATAGACTACATTTCTCTTCTGGCGTGGGACAGGAATATGTGGATAATTACGCCAAGCAGAAAACAACGCATGGGTGGATGATCTTCTGTTGGTCTTGGGAAATTGAACGTATGATTGTTTTTAAAGCTATACATTGTAAATGTGGTCAGTAATGTGCAACTAGGCATGAGCTGGTTTCCTGTATGAAGGCATACAGTTTAGAGTGATATATGGTTTAAAAAATCCTAATATATAATTTATATGGCTCCAATTATGTATGACTTGACACCAAAAATAATCAGTAGTGATAAATATTGGCAGAAATACATTTTCTTTGACGGTCATCGCAGCCACCTTGAACTTTTCTATGGCTAGGTTTCTTGTATCCGCATGTGAAATATTCAGTTATCTTGCCTATAACATGAAAAATATTATGAACAACCCTGAGAATCCTGTTCATGAGTCTGTTATACAACAACAGTGTCTTCAGTCAGAGGTTTCTTCAGAATCACTGTAATACTGACAGTAAAGGACAGTCTTTCCCAACCAAACTCAGTTGATATGAGTTGCAACTATGTTTAATTTCCCTTTGGGACTAATTAAGTATTTCTGAATTGAACTGAATTAAAGACTCGCATATCCGCTAGTAACATGATAACTAGGCTAAGTATTCATTTCCCCAATGAACACTAGCAGGTGAAAACAAACAGCAGAAGGACAGAAGGGACGACGACAGCGTTAAGCAAAGACGTCCATGAACCTCTGGACTGCTAATGATTAATTAAACATGCCACCACTCAATTTGCATTAGGCAGGCTGTGGTACACCTAGCACCTATAATGTGCTAATGTTGTCACAAGGGCATTATCTTACCACGCTGATGAGGTTATGTGCTAATGCTGGTAGACAGGCTGGAGGTTAAGTATGGCCCGGGGCCCCTTAGAAAGGTGCCAGGAGAGACCTGGTGGCCCCATAAGCTCTGGCCCAACAGAGCTGCTCTTAGCTCCTTTCCTCAACAGAGTCCCATTGTGCCGGGCTGAGAAAGCGCATTAGCCTCCAAGAAAAGGGCTTTCCCTCTGAACACCCCACTCCCCACTTTGGACAACGGGCAAAGCTCCGCTTGATAATTTAATCACTCTCTCGCTCCTTCCTTCCTTCCCTTCTTCCTCCGCTGTCTCCTCCATTAGGTAACCGCTCTATATTTTACGGATGCCATCATTCCCGCTCGCTTATCAAAGGACAGTTGGAGAAACGATGCCTTGGAGAGAAGCCCTGACATTTGAATGTAGGCAGCGGAGTGATTTACGGCTCTCTGAAATGGATATTGCGAAACGGGCTGTGAGAAGATAGAGACGTATGCGTGCGAGTGAAGAAAGGGTCAGTCCGAGAGGAGGGGGAGACAAAAAAAAAAAAAAGAAGAGAGTTATCGCTTTACCCTTGTCTTGACTTCCTTCGGGGGCCTTTTTGAGGAGCGCAGAAATAAAGCGACTTGTTCTGGCACATCAGAGAGAGATTTAGATTATGCCAGTGTTTACCCAACTGAGTGCTGCGTGGCTGCTGGCGACAGCCTGCTGGTTTTTTAAGTCGTTATGGCCCAACCACCGCTTAGAGCGCTGGCTGCTCAAAATATAACACGGCTACTGCAGAGAAGGGCATCCTGTCTGCTGAGTGTGTGTGTGTGTGTGGATCTGTGAATGTTTATGAGAGATAGCATGTGTCCTTGTATTCCTGATAGAGTAGGTGATTCTCTCTATGTCTCTCTGCGTGTGTGTGGGTGTGTGTGAGAGTGTAGAGCTGTGGAAATGGAGCCATCCATCGGATTATGGAGAGACAGCTCTTTGAAAAGGAGGGCCTCTATTTGCATAAGCGGTCATGGAAGGGAAAACCTGTAGAAAGAAAGAATGTGAGAGGGAGAAGAAGAAGAAAGAGTAAAAAAAAAAAAAGAAAGGAGGAGAGAGGAAGAGATAAAGAAGAAGTGGGAGTGGATCAGATTTGCCAGGCTACTCTGAGGGGGGTAAACCCTGCGGCTGGGACTGAGACCTGTGGGCAGGGATTTTGGCCAAGGGTCTCCTCAAAGCAAATGGAAAATAATAGGCTGCAAATAAATTGGTGCCATGGTAATAATAGCCCTGTCAAGTACCATGGAGAGGAGAGGGTCTGTAGAGACACAGAGAGGAATGAGGAGACTGTGGGGTCTGCAGGTATGATGAAAGAAAGATGGAAGGAGGGAAGGAAAGTGGAAGCTGGGAGGGAGGAGAGGAGACTGTCAGTGGAGCTCGCCGGTATTTTGGCACAGGAGGATGGTTGAGAGTACAGCTGCTGCCAAAGCTCGTGTCTCTGTGCGTGTGTGTGTGTGCAAGTGTGTGTGTTTCTGCTCCCACTCTTGTCACATCTGTACTGAATGCTTCCAGTGCTCACTGTCACACTTCTCCCCCAGCACTGTACAACTCAGATAAACAGATTATTACTCTTTCTCACCTGATATAATGAGTAAGAGCTACAAGGACTTTGAGCCTCAATAAGTTTGTTCAGTCAACAGGAAAAATATGATGAAAAGTGAAGACGTGCATAATATACCCTAAAGAACTTTAATATAAAGATGTAAAAACAGGTTTTAGGTGAGGTTATTAATTATGCAAGAGAAAAGTTCTTGTAATATTACTGCTAATATTTTAAAACCAAGACAAAGTAATGATGGAGTTAACATTTCTAACTGTGTTTAGCAACAGAGAAATGGAACAAAGAAACTTTACAGTACTATGATTAGCTTTCTAATTATAGTACTGTAGTTCTGCTTTTATCAGAAACTTTTAGTTATCTGCTAAAAGTTTTGCTCTCTCACTCTGTGTCTGTACAAAATAGTATCTTGTACAGTTTTCACACCCAATAGTCCGGTAGATTCGGTTTGATTGGGCACCAGACTAGCAACATTTGGTACATATTCAGCTGGCGCAGTTCACTTTCACACTGAAATACGGTGGCCCTGAGGTGCAAACCACTTCAGCAAATTTAAAGCACAATTTCAAATTACAAAAGCGCTACAACAATAACGAAAGCGCTACAGCAATAACGAAAGCGCTATAACATGAACGAAAGCGCTACAACATGAACACAAGCGTTACAACATGAACAAAAGCGCTACAACATTAATGAAAGCGTTTGGATCACCGAGAACATTCATGTTTTTAAAGTACCCGTTAAAGCCAGAATAACTTCCGGTTCAAAAGTAAAAACGAGATGTGGTCTCCCACTGGAACATACCTCTTCCGTTTCGTTCATGTTGTAGTGCTGTCATTAATGTTGTAGCGCTTTCGTTCATGTTGTAGTGCTTTTGTAATTTGTAATTGTGCTTTCAATTTACTGAAGTGATTTGCACCTCTGTGCCACCGTACAGAAAGGTTTCTAGTTAAACCAGAGTTCGCGTTTTTGGTCGGCATCAGAGTTCGATTCACACCTTCCCAAATGAACCAGACTTTCTAGGCAAACAAACTAGAGTTTATTTGAAGCGGACTGGACAGGTCTGGTGTGTATACATCCTTACATCTCTGCCCTTTTACTGAAAACACTTGTCAAACTAAAGGAAGCTGACTTTGAGTCACAACTTCCACACCAAAGAGTTTTACTGGTTTGGCCTGATAGAGCTTGGCTATTATGCGTTTGATGACTGGAAAAAGATTTTTGAATACCTGTCCATCCGGTCACCAGTCAGAGCCAAGCATGCTGAAAATCCTCCGATTCTGGTCAACAGCAGTGTCCTTGGTGTGTCTCTTTTAATGAGTTAGAGATGTGTTGACTTTAAAACCCAATAAAAACCATGAAGGCCACTCGCTGTCAGTAACAAAACAAAAAGAGCTGAACAAGGAAGGACTTACGCACTTAATGGCTGAATATCTGTTTACTGAAGCCTCTTCCAGGCCATTACCCAAGTATAAGTGAGTAGGGATGCTGACCTTTTATGCCATCAAGTCATTTATGAATGTAGTAGAAACATTCAAACACACGCGATTCTGACATCAACACTAGAAACAGTCGTCAGTGAGCTCCTACAGCCTGCTCAATGAGCTGGAAGGACACAGAAGAGATTGGAACCAATCACCCGGCATATCCTCCGAAACATTTCAGGTGTCCGTGAGTAAACAGATCTTAATGAGTTTGTTTTTAAGCAAATAAAATCTGGCACATGAGTGACGCAGATAGAGCACACAGGAAAACTTGGACTATCTGCTGTGTGATAATAAATGGTAAAACTGCAAAACAATCTAAAAGAGAAAAATTAGTTAAGAACAGAAAATAAAAAAAGGATTACTTTGTTCACCAAGGGCCTTACCGTTTAACTTCTAGTTAAATGAAAAATCTGAAGAATGTGCCAATGTTTTGTATGTAGTGGCTTACCATCCATGTTAATTTAACAATTAATCATTAGAATAATCGAGACAATAACCGATTACTAAAATAACCGCTAGCTGCAGCCTTACTCTTCTTACCATGATTAGGGTTAAAACCACTTAACCTCCACCCGCCCGAGCCCGGGCGATTTGCATAATTTTTTTTAATGAAAAAACATAACTCAGACAAAAACAATGCCAACATACCCATGCCATACCTCTTTAGAATCAGGACATCTAACAGAAAACGACTATCAACTCCATTTTAACTTCTCTATCCACCACAGACGC
>CAEFZY010069708.1:0-42873 GCA_903066815.1 Brachyrhaphis roseni
GAGATAAATACATATTTTAAAAAGAACAAATGGTCTATTATTTGAATTTTATGTATAATTGCAAATTATAAAAAAAATAAAATAAAAACGACTCGAAATGACTTGAAATTAAAGGTTCCTGACTTGAGACTTGACTCGACTTTTGCCTGTCTTTACTTGAGACTTGACTCGGACTTGAGGACAGAGACTTGAGACTTACTTGAGACTTGCAACACAGTGACTTGGTCACACCTCTGCTGGGTACAACATGCAGTTTTACTTAAACTAAACTTTTTTTATTATGTAGAGAATTTTTCAAAATGTGGAAATTATTTTACAATAATTTTTTTATATGCCAGTTTGCATCTGTATGGTTTATTTTTACTTACCACTTGCATGCATACGTTTTAAGGTGGTTTGTGCTACAGTGATTCAGATCTCTTATTGGTGTAAGTGAGTAAAAGTAATTTGGTGCTTTATTGAAAGCCGACATTTTAATAAGTGTCAAAGTGTCCAATCTCCTAAAACATAAAACATTTTCATGGTGACCACAACGTAACACTTATGTTCAACATCCAGTAAATTAGACCTCCCATTGTAGATGTGTAATTTGTTTTTTACTGCTGTAAAGTGACCTTGCTTTAATTTTTCCTTATGTGAAATGTTTGATTCATCATAAACTATCATTACTACTCCATATTGCGTTCAGTTTTTCCAAAAGACGCTATCTATGTTGTCCAGCAGAGGGCGACAGGAATCCCTTTGTGAAAGTTTCCCTCCATTCGCAGTTCTTCTTTGTGCACTTGAACTGAACCTGTAAAAGGCCCCTTTGGCTGGATGCGATTTTTCTCTGAATCATATCAGAGACAGTTGGGATTGTTTTTTTTTGTGTGCGTGTCTTTATGTATATCCTATGCATAATTCATGGACTGTGAATTTTTTTGTCCCTTTTTTCCAGTGGTGAATATAAGCACTTGTGCAGGAGAAAAACAAATCTCTTTAACTGACTGAGATTTTAAAATCTGTGTTTAATTTGATTGTTGGATTTATAGAAGCATTGGATGGGGAAAGGTGTGACGAATACATTGTTTTTATTTTTACTTACCACTTTAGCTCTGTTAAAGAGGTGTCTATTATTGTTTACACTTTTTGCTTTAAATTTGGGTTTGTTTTTTGGTGAAAAGTATGGTAAAATTAGAAAAATTGATTATTAACAAACTGCTTTTGTTCAGTTGCATATAAGCGACCCCAGTCATTTATCTGCTGTCATAATCTAAACATATCTGTGAATCAGCACGGAATAAGCTTTTGGCTGTAAGGTTGCTGAAGTTTAATCTGTCATTGTACATCATGTTCAGTTGTGGTACAAGTTGAGCTTTTTCTTTGAAAGGACAAACTTAAAATGATTGTTTCCAAGTGGCAATAGTTGGGGTTGTTGTCAAAATTATGCTATGAAAATATAATTTCTTTGAATTTCCTGTTTGGGCGCAGTTAAAAATACTACTTTTAGCGACACATGCTAACTCGATATGAGCTCATTGACTGACAGCTCATCTGTTGATTCTCTGTGCACAAAAGCAATACAATACCTGTTTACTTAGGTTACAAAACATAAATTAATCTATATTTTTTTTAAGTATGGTGCTTGTCTGTCTTGTTATATTGACACTCTGGGCAATGGCTCATATGACGCATATCAAAAACCACCATAGCTCATGTTAAAATTGTAAATATGTTTATGAAAATGTATTTCATTAAATTAAAATTAATTTAATAATTTAAATGAGTGAAGGAGAAAAACTCAAATTATCGAACAAGGATGCAAAGGAGACAAAAAAAAAAAGGTTAAGTGAGGGTCAGGGTCATGGAAGTCGGAAGGAGATCTGATGCGTTGGGCATACGTTCTGTTTCTCTTTAACCTCTGGAAGATTGTGGTGAGAAGCAGCAGTGCTCCTCCAGACCCCGGGCCCCACTGGGCCTTCCCAAGCCTGGGGAGACGGAGCAAAGCCGTGGGGGTTCTGTGGAGCTTGGCGAGCGGACCTGTTGACCTGGCACACTAACTCAGTCATGTTTATGATGGGATATTTTTGTTATTTTACCGATTTGTGTCATCCACATCTTGACCCCCTGACTTTAGACAGGCACCCGGTTCTAGAAAGTCAGCCCTCCCTTCTCTTTTGCTCTGCACTTTTCTTTTTTTTACTGCCTGTTTTGGAAACAGTAATATCTACTGTTCACTCCCTGTGTACTCCCTGCCTCTACCCCTATTTTTTTTTTCTTTTACTACTCTTTCGTGAGTTTTTAGAGGATTAAAATCTGCCCCTTAGAGCGCCAATCGCCATCATCAGACCACTCGGCTCACAAATCACGTCTTTCTGCCAGAACACAAGTCCACTTCTTTCTCTCCAGCTTAAACAAACACAAGCATGGAACCTTTTTAATGTAGCCTTTGTTTGTAATTATTAACTTTATTTCAGAGAACTATATAATTCCAGCTTTTGTGTTTTACTTAAATGTGCAATAAAACAGCTGGTTTCCTTAGTAACGTCTACAGTACTTGAGACATTTCCAAGAAGACGGCAACATAGATTAGTCTACACTGCAAAAACACTAAATCTTCCCAAATATTTTTGGTTTAGTTTCCAGTGAAAATATCTTACCATACATGAAATAAGTCAAAACTAATATGCAAGTAACTTTTCAGCGAGATATAGGAGCTTGTTTAAGTCTTAGTCTAGTACCATTGACTGATTATTTCACTTATAATATGGGAAAATTGTCTTGTTATAAGAGATATAATCTGCCAGTGGAGCCAGTACTTTTTTAAAAAATTATATGAAAAAATCTCTGAATTAAAACAAGCTGGACTGAAACCTACAATGAATCTTTCCAAAGCATTCTTAAATCTGTCATCAAGAATAAAAAATTGTCTGAAAGTGATAGAGACTAAACATAGAGACCAGTAAGTATACATTTCAAGGACATATCCTTCCTCTAGGCCACCTGTAGAGGTTTGTCTCATCAAAACTATGCTGATGAGACACAGACCTACATATCCCCGAAAGCCTGCTAACTTTACAAAACTCACTACTCTACTACTCTAATGCCTAGCATCTTAATTTTGTCCTATCAGATTGTATTAAAATAGATTTGCTCATATTCCTATTAATATTCTTCAGTCCCGTTGAAAACAGTCAAAAAGGTGTCCATCACGTTTTACAAATCTCAACTACGGCTGCAAGAATGTTTACAGACTCTAATCTTGCTTACATTGCCATACTGCTTGTGTATCTTCGCTTGTTGCCACTCAGGATTTAATACGAAATCGTTCTTCTAGTTCTATAAAGAAGGAAATAACATGCCTCCTTTTGACATCAGTGACCCATGAAGTCCATGCACTCCCTGGACTTCTATGGTCTTCAGATCAAAGTCTTCTTTAGTATCTGAGTCACGACTAAAAATATGTGGGATTGTCGTTTCTCTGTGCTGGATTCTCTGATTGTTGCTGTTGTTTTTTTTTTGTTGTTGTTTGTTGGTTTCATTTAGCTTCTGCTGCTTTGCTTTCAGTCTGCATTCTTCGATTAGTTGTTGTAGTTTGTTTAATTTATTTTAAGGACTTATGTTCTGGATGTTGGTCGAGATGTAAAGTTTTACTTACTAGCTTTACTTTGCACATTATCCATCTGTTTTAACAGTTAAGTGTTTGGGACTCCTTAAACCGACGAAGGATACTTTAAAGGGACTTTTTGTTCTGTCTTGTCAAAAAAATACAAAGAGAAAAGATTCATAAGTGGACCAGTCTGAGTCTTTGTGCCTCGCTTCAAATCAAGGCCCATTTCCATCAGCCAACTCCCAGGAGTAGAACATATTTTAAGATTTGCATGTGCGTAAGACGAGTTCTTCACACGTGAGCTCATTCACTATCCTAAAAACAGACACCCTGAAAGAGGACAAAAATCCAAATGACGCAAAAGATTATATCTGTGACTATTTTGAAACTCTCCTGGTTGTTTTTCCAGCCTTTCTTTCACCCTGTAAAATATTTGTAAATTCCCAACCGCTAGTATTCTAAACGGCACAGTATGATGGATAAAGGGGCAAACGATTCTGAAAAACTGGTCTTAAAAAACCCCTCAATATTTAAAATATGCAATTCTGTTTTGACTTCAACAATGAAGATGTTACTTGACACTAGTGAAGTTAGTAGAGATCAGTATTTAGCGTGTTAATGATATTAAATACTTACTACTAGATTGAAAATAGAAGCAGCCGTAATTGTCCTGCAAAGTGGAAATTCAGGTGCAACAGCGGCATCGGGTATGAAGATTCACACAAAAAAGTTCTTGAAATGTTAAAAACATTATACAAAAAAAAGACAATAACAATTATAGTAATGATATATTGTAAAAGACTGATAGAAATTTTTGTCATTATTGCAACACCCCACTGCGTAATGAGGGTTGGCCTTGAAATATTTGGTGCATTTATTCTTATTTTTCACTGCACAGACGGGGTCAGGAAAGGGATGCATCTTTGAAACTTGCTCCCCAAAGACCAAACAGGAAGCAAAAGCTGCAACATTTCTCTGTCTCACATGGCTATAGCACTATATATACTGAATGTTAAAATGAAATGTGATTTTGTTAAATTTAGGTTAATGTGTTGTCTTTGTTCATATTTTTATTTTTTTTTACTGTTTCTATGCAGGTGCTAGCCAAAAGGAAAGAGGGGACTGGCAAGGTGAAAGTACTTTTACACTGGACACCTGAAGACATGTGAGCAAAACTTTTGTCAAAATAAATAAATCGTTTGCTGACTTAGTACAGATTGAAAATGGGTAAATAAATTAAAGAGACAGCGATTGTTGTTTTGATGTAAATTTCATGCCTCAAACTTCATGTGTTAGGAGTCCCAGTTTCTATTATTTTGGAATAAAGATAACCTTGTTGCATTGCTTGTATTTTAAACAATTTTTAATGTTTTATGTTAGTGATTAGTATAGTTAGTGCAGCTAAAATCATTGAAGCAGTTATGATCTAGAGCAGGGGTGTCAAACTCCAGTCCTCAAGGGCCGGTGTCCTGCAACTTTTAGATGTGCCTCTGCTGCACCACCTGAATAGAATAATTAGGTCATTAGCAAGGCTCTGGAGAACTGATCTACACAAGTAGGAGGCAATTAAGCCACTTCATTCCAGTGTTTTGTACTTGTGGCACATCTAAAAACTGCAGGACACCGGGCCTTGAGGACTGGAGTTTGAGACCTGTGATCTAGAGGTCGTAGCCCTGAATCTGATGTTTTAAAATGACTCTAAAAATGTTCAAATTAAGCTGATCCTGTGACAGAGAGTAGACGTCTGCTCCCCAACTTTGTTGCAACAGCTTTGGCCTTCCTATTATAAATAATATAAAGTCTATTTGTATAAAGAACAGTTTGAAAATGCCCAGGAAGAAAGACATCATTTTGATGCCTCTAAATATCCATTAAGTTGTATCTGTTGTTGAATAATGTCTCCATCAATCAATTTAGGATTTAATTTCAGAGAATCAACTGGCAACAAGAGTCTGAGATCATTCAGCTTTGTCTCACCAGCTGATTGGCACGGTCTGAATCACAGTGTGAATGTTCATAATAAATTACAAGTACTCCCATTGTATAACTTCAGCTACAGAGAAGAATTGGCTTCATATGATTAAAACTAAAATCTTTTGAAGAGTCAATTGGCACCTCTGCACAAACATCAACACAAGTTTTGGATAAGTTTCTAGTTCAAGATGAAGTTCGTCCATCAGGCCGTATTTTGTTCAGCCCAGTGTGACCACCCAGTTATCATCCGAATCCCACTTCTTATTCCCATTTTAGCGCAGCTTCCTTGGAGGTAAGAGCATTGAGAGAACAAAAGCTGAGATCAGTAAATCAGTCAGGCAAAAGAACAGGCAGTTTTGGCACCATGCTCTCGTGAAGAAGGAGCTTGACATAACAATGATTCTCTGCAGAGTTTTTGCCCAAGGGAAGATGCCAGCATATGCGCAGCCCTCTTACATTTCCATTAAAGGGTTTGACAGCAAAGCCTCTGAAGGAGATCAGAGAGAGACGAGCAGAGGCAGAAGAAGAAGGATGGCATTGTTGAAATGAAAGGACAATAAGGGTAAAGGGGTGGTATTAGGCGAAGGTGGAAAGACAACAATGTGAAGGAGGCACAGTACAACTTTGGAAATTAAGAAATAAAAGCAAAAGGAACAATGATGGCCAAGGGCAAAGAAAACAATCATTTTTATGATATTTTGTGGGGCTTTAGGTGACTATGGAAAGTTTATTCTTCTGGAGAGACAATCAGAGATTGAGCGTAAGGAAGATAATAATCATAACAGCAAACGGAACAGTAAAGATGTAGACTGCTGGTGAAACATTTAGTGGCGAAAGAAACGGGAGGGAAAACGAAAATGAGGCAGAGCCGAATGAAATGAGTAATATACTGACACATTCATTAAATTAGAATATTATTTAAAAGTTCATTTATTTCTATATCTCAATTTATTAAACGCGTTATATAGATTACACACACTGATGTTTTCAAGCCTTTTTTTTCTGTTAATTCTGATAATTTTCTCCTTTAAACCTAAGAAATCAGAATCAACTTTATTTGCCAAGTTTGTGCACAAAAACAATGAAGAGATCTTATAAATATACAAAAGTGTTTAATATTTGCATTAAATATACATGGTTTCGATTTGGCCATTGTTGATTGACGATAACGGTAAGAAATCACAACATTTAAGATTAGAATATTACATCAGACCTGTAGGCGACTGTCAAACAAATCGCCGAGCAGCTGAATGGGGGAATCCTTCTTGATGCGCCAGCTGATCAAAATGCAATCCAGGATGCAGTTAAGTTGGTTTATTTTTTGTCAATATCATCAAAATTCAAGGCTAAACAGTGTCCAAAGCAGCATTAAAAGCGGATCCGCAGATTCAACAGTGATCAAAAGACAAAAATCGTGCTAGCTTAAAGCGGTCAGCAAAAAGTAAACCTCCCCCATCACCCACTCACTCAAATCACCAAGTGAGCGACAGGTGATCTATAATCAATAATAACACCACGTGATCCCGTGCCTCACCTATCCACAACAAGACCAATAAAACAACATTTCAGTACAGAAATGTGGACTGTATAACAACTATGTACAATACCTGCTCAAACTTAGGTTGTTTTAAAAAATTACCTTTAATCTAGCAAATGACCTTGATTTTGACTACCTTTGCCTCATTGGAGAATAATGCTAAGATCGTTCCTTCATATAATCCATCCACATAACATGTAAAAATAAAACAGAGTTCTGTTGTCAACATATTCAGATTTTTTTAAAGCAGCCGCTGCGTTTGTGTTGCTAAAATTAGTTGATTCTGAAACTGGTGCGACATTTCCACCAATCAGCATTTTGTTGATTACTGTAGGCCTCTACTTTTAGTTCTCCAAAGTAATAGTTAGCTAATAATTACTTTGAGTTAGCTAAAACCCCCAAAATAAAGTAATATAGCCATTACAGTATCTCCAGGAGTTTGTGTTGAAGGATTTGGGAAAGTACACAAGACTCCAGCTGATAAGAAACGTGCATCTTGTTTAGTCCTCCTCCAGCGTTGCGCTGAACTCCGTATTAATGCCTATACTTCATTGTGTGTGTGTGTGGGGGTGTGTGGGTGTGTGTGCTTCTCAGTCATCGAGTCAATCATTGACTGCATGAATGTGCCAAGTCATGTCTATTAATGCCAGAGCGAACCATTCACATTCTAACTGACACTCATTAACTCAGTTTAGATAAACGAGTTACTGATTAACATGAGCCAGCCTGAACCCGATTCACCCGCGGTTCATTGAGGAAGAAGAGTGGGAAGGCTGGGAGAGACTGGGAGCTGTAATTGCTGTCTAATCTGTGATGGATGAGTGAACGGATTCCCCTGCATGGTGTTGATTGCTGCTGGATAGCAAACACTGGAATACACGGTCACTGGCTATGAATGCCTCAAACTTCAATTAGAGCCATTCTTGGAAAAAGAACAGTTCCATCTTTTACAGCGATGTGTGTCACAATTACTTATGTAATTTTTTTTTCTTACATTATACTAAAATGCACCTTTATGCAAAAGACAAAAGCCTAACAACACAACTGCTTTAAGATTTTAACTTTTTTACTACCAGATTTGTTTACAAGAATAAAAATCTCCCGTTCAGCCTGCACTGATTCGCTGGATCCGTCCTTCAAATCTAGGGGAAAGAAGGAAGCATCTTTGGAGGAACCTTTGGATTTGAACAGCCTTTGTTGCATCACTGTGACTCAGTCGACCTTCGAAGGATGCAGCCCCTGACTTTGGTCACACTCTGAGCTGCTTTCTAGATCTTATAGGGATTGTCAAGTTTCAGCTCTCCAATATGTTACTCGTTGAAGTTGGACATCACTTCTTTGCACAAGAATACTTGATAATTCACCTTTTTGTTGTTGTTTTTGTTGCAATTTTTTTTTTTTTTTAGCATAAACACATTCGTTTCTGAGATTGCTATTCAGCCAAATGTTTACATTTACTGCAGCTCACTTCAGATCTTCAGTCACTCCTGCCAATTCTTATACAAAGTAAATTTAACATTTTAGTAATTTCAGATGCAATTTAAGGGTGAAAACATTGTTCCTATAAACACAGTCTCATGGTCTGGAGGTTTTTTTTGGAGGGGGTGCGGGCTGTTTATAAAGAAGGGAGCCAAATGGCACCTCCTCTAAGGAGCGAGACAAATTCACCAGTTCTCATTGTGGTTGTGTGACTGAAGGATTATTCGTCACTTTCAAGTCTTTGTAAATACGATTGTGTACATTAGCGTGCAGAAGTGTGACCCGTTTTGCACGGTGACCACAGACACCTAAACAACTCTCCAGTTCAGCTCCTCTGTGTGACTCGCTCATCAAAATAAAATAACTCATCGGCACCGCAGCTCGGCTTCTGCTCCGTCTGCGGAGGAACTGGAGCGCATGTGAGAGTTCAGTCGCAGAACCACAAAGATGTTTACTGGGTCGCTGCTGCTCCTCAGATCCTCCTCTGTCATACAGGATTCTGCTCTGGGCAACACAGCTAATTCAAAGCTAATGTAAACTTTGCAACTACTTTGAAAGCGACTGTTTCTTCTCTCGTCTCAACTTCTACTTGAAAGGAAGCATAGACAACAGAGGATGGAGTGAAAAAAAAACTTCCTCCTTTTTTTCCCCCCTCCATTAAAGGGAAGATGTAAGTTTTTACCAGAGCTATTTATTTCAGAATATTCCTTAATCCCTTTAGGATGTAAACGCCATGTCTCCCTTATGATTTATAAGCTGGATGTAGTTTGTGCTTTTCTTTTTAACCAGTGTCTGCCACACTTTGTGTTGAATCTCTTTCTAGTTTCAAGGTCTGAACGTACATTTTGAAGGGCTTGCTGTTTCATGACCTTTTGAGGCTTAGACTGTTAATGTTTTTTATTTTCATTTTGTCTTGACATGGTTCTCAGTGTTGAAGTTTAGTACTAAGTACTAATGTCAAATAATTATCAGCCGAGTTACGATGAAAGTACAAGTGTTTATCTTTTTTCTAATTACTTTATTTGTTGAAGGAGAAAAAAGATTGCATCAATTTCACATGAATAAAATATTTTTTCTTGGTCAGACAAACTTCATGTTAACGCTAATCAGTTTGTTCTTCATATTCCCATTTCATCCTTTTAATAGTACTATTTTCTCCCTACCCTACAACGGAAAACAAACCATTTTAAACCATGTGCTTCAATAATTTATTTATGTTGGTTATGATTACGTATTTTTAAGAATTATGGCGATTAAACCATAAAATAAAAACCAGAAATCCTATGATTAATCTCATATATAATTGTACCTTATCTGAAAAGCTGTAGTATTATATTCATTTTGTGGTTCTGATTATCTTTTTGCTGGCCAACTCCTATGAAATGTCAGGTTTTCAAGCCTCCTGCTGGCAGATGTTATTACATTCAAAATAATAAAGCATGAATTGATGCATGGCTGCTTTGAAACAATTGGCTCCATTTTATACCCAAAGACCTCGAGCACGAAACAACAAAAACTGCCGACGTATGGAAAGGCGACGCGGTAAAATCATCAGGACCTGAAATGATTCCATACATTTTGCTCGTATTTAAAAAAAGAAAAAGCTCATGATTTGCAACTTTTATTTTACCAATTTAGATTTTTCCACACTCCTCACATTTCATTTTTATTCTCTGCAGCCCCTCCAAGTCTTTTGTCCTTCATGTCTCAGTTTTGCTCTCACCTCTACCTTCCGCTGTGTTGAATGTGAAGCTCTGTCTGCAAACCGTCCTACTGAAAGGGCTGACTAGCTATGTGATTGATTCTGGCTGGGCGACTGCCTGCTTAACGTACTGCAGTGTGTGTGCATCTGTGTGCGTCTCTGGGGGCTCCTGGGATGACGCACATTGTGACGGGGGAACGCTGGAGGTGGAGATGGGGAGTGTGGAGGCTGGAGGAAAAAAGGGGGGGAGTGCAGTGGACTTGCTAAGCTCTTTGTTTCTTTCTTTTTTTCTTTTTCTGCACCTCGGTTCACCAAGGCAGTGCTCGCACACTTCCAGTTTTCACAAAGGAGGTCATAAATGTTGTAGGTAGAGTCCTCTGCAGAGGAGGAACGTACTAAAGTGTGCATGAATGAATTCCCGTCGTTTTAAACGTGACCTTAATCTATTTGGATTTAGGAAGTGAGAAAAAAACAAACAAATCTGGCTTAATTGGTTTAAAAATTGTAGCTAAACATGTTACTTTAAGACCGTCTCCAGAAAATTAGCTGCCATAATTTCTTCTTATCACAGTCGTACTACTCCTTGTGTCTACACTGCTTGTCTTTCTATTCTTCTTAATAAATCGTGTCATCTTTTCTCTTTTTGTGTGCAGTTTGCCTGACGTGTGGGTGAATGAAACGGAGCGATCTCAGCTGAAGACAAAAGTAGTGCACTTATCCCAGTTACCTCAGGACACGGCCATGTTGTTGGATCCCAACATCTACCGGTGAGTATGCGTGTCGTCTCCAGCATCACCATTATGCACTTGTTTTTTTTATTTTATATAATTATTAAAACATTTCATTTTCTTTTAGCGGAGTGTTTAAACTGCTGAATCAGCTCTCAACTCTGTTTTGCGAGTTAATCTGTCAGAATTACTGTCAGATGCTAGATTTCTGCGAGCACACTCGCACTCTGCCAGCAGGTGGCGCCAAGTCTCGATTTTAAACGGTTAGCTGTAGAGAGCAGCGTGCAGGAATATCATATTTTCTCTACTTAACAGCTTTTTTCCTGTGGTGAAGGCTGGCCCTCAAGTTCAGGAATAGGCCGTGTTCACATCAAAGTGCTGCTTTTCATTTTACTCATTTATATCTGAAACCACAAAAAAGAACATTATAGACTGACTAGTATTAGATGACTTCACTTGGTCAGCCGGCAGAGAGATGATTAACAGTTTTAATCAGTGTTGTATCATGAAAAAAATTACATCGAAATGCAAGAGTGCAGTAATAATATTTCTTCTCCAGCCTCCATTTATCGTTCTTTAAAATCTCCCACTGCACATCAGGTCAGATGTTGAGTTTGGAGCGGTTACGTAAGCCCTACAGACTTCTTTACCGAGATGATAAAACAAGTTTTGCTTCTTGGCACCGAAAGCCATAAAAGGTTAAAATCTAACCCTAAAAGAGGAACAACATGCGAAGAATAACAGACTGGTCATCTTACCAGAGATATATGGCTCGGTAGCCCGCTAATCCGCACCCGGGCCGACTGATTCTAATTGGACTTGAAGGCTCAGTAACTGCAGGGGCTGCTGCCGGACTCTGGTTTCATAGCTGAATATAACCGTCAGCAACAAGACAATTTATGTCAAGGTTGTACCAGTGCATACAATTTCAAAACAAATGCTTTTGGTCCGTACTTGCGGCTGTAAGCGCAACCCTGGACATGCAGATGGGATGGAGGCAAAGAGATCAGCTGCCAGAGGCCGTTTGTGAGACTTTAGCTATTTGGATGGAGAAGTTGTGTAAGAGTGAAATCAACTGGAGTACAGATCGTTTTTAAGCAGTTGTCTTCTTCTTTCTACTTTCAGAGCTCTTCCTCAAAAGCGACTGAAGCGCAGGTGAGTCGAACTGCTTCTGCAAATTCGTTAACGTTAGGAACAAAAACAGGCAGTGCTTTTCTGCTTTTAGTCTTTAGGATTTAGATGATATTTTAGAGAAGGTGTAAGTCATGCTATTACATGCATTCTCTGCACATATAGAGTAATAAAGATGAGTATAATTACAAATGCATGGATCAAAAATTGTCGGTACAATTTAAGAACTATAAATGACTAGTAAAAATCTTTTCGAGAGGCATTTAAAATTTAATTCTCAATAAAGAAAGAAGAATTTCTTTGAAAAAGCCTAAAGTGAGACTGAAAATCTAGTACAATGAATTCCTCCGGGAAAACAAATCTACAACGAAAACAGCATTTCTCTCTCTTTTTTTTTTTTATTTCCAGGTCAAATTACAACGCACTTAGTTTTTATTTATTTTTCCACTCTGGAAGTATAATTAGCACCATATTATAAGATGTTTTACTTATTTCAAAGTAAGTTATTTATATGAATATTTTAAAAATAAACTACAATAATCTGAAACTTTATGAGGGGAAGAAAAAAGCTGTGTTTTGCTTTTGTGTTAAACTCTTAAATCATTTATTTATTTACCGTTACTACACCACAGTCTTACATCTTTAAACATCATTAAATGGAGTTTGCCTCACTGATTTCATTCATCATGTTTATTCCTTCTTGTGAACAATCCTTTACCTTAACGCTGAGATTTTTAAAATGTGGTGGACATTTGCAAACGCAGCATGGTTGAACACATGAATTTGATTCTTGGACAGGATAAAACAGCAATTTTATCTCGCCCAAGTTCAACTTTTACTACTGTATCCTTAATAAAGGAAATTTTTGCTAAGTTTATTGCAGAAATGGTCTGACGGCAATGTTATACAGAAGCCAAATCAAAGAGATGCGTGAAACGGTAATGCTGTAAAAGTAGAGTGAATGTAATCCGGTGTTCAACACATTCAACCTTCCTGCATTTAATTCATAACTCAGATTAATATTTATCTCATGTTCTGATTCTCCTTTTTGATGGATTGAAAATCCATAATTTTTATCTACAGTACTGGCCTGTCTTTCTGCTTTTACTGAGGAATAGTCATTATAAAGTTGTGGCTTTCTGGTTTCTTTTACCCAACCCAAACATCAGATCATGTTATTTATTATTACCTAATAATAAACCCATAAGGTCAGTGTAGCATTAGAACCAGCAGTGAGCTCTCTCTCTCTTTTTCTTTTTTTTTTTTAATAAGTAAAGTGAGTGTTCTTTTCTTGTGACAAAGAGCAGAGAGGAGCTAATCCCACGGCATTGTGCTTTCGTCCTCAGCCTTTAGGACCTCCTCTGCAGAGTCCAGACTTGACCGGACGTTGATCCATGCAGGATGGGGGCGCTCTTCTTCAGTCTCTGCTGAGGCTTGGATTTGAAAGCAAATGGAGACTAGCTACTTAGTTTTGTGTACCTGAAATGACTTTAGTCATCACAAATGTCACTTAAGCTGTTTCTTCTTCTTCTTTTTAAGCAACCCTACAACCCCAATAATGTGGAAAAAAACAATCCTCTTTTTGTTTAAGTCTGGCGTATAGCCTCAACATATTTTATTACAGTTTTGTGTAAAATATTTATCCAGATTTCTAACTTATTTTTATACGGTGAAAACGCTGATGTGGTGTGGATTTCTGTGAAGGTTTTGAGTAAAAACTGTATTTGCTGTGCTTTTCGACATGGGGATCCAAGGCGTATTTGAACATTGCTAAGTGTAACTATGCTGTGCATGTGGCATTGAATCGTAACCAGTTGTCTTATTTATACTTCCTGAAGTCAGTGCTGTTACCTGTGTGTACGACTCTTCCTTAAACACAAACCAACACCTGAGCAATAATATATCGGGACAATTCCTTGTATTTATATTTCCAGTCTGTTGACAGGAAACCATAAACATGACAGAAAACGCTGAACTCACCACAGCTCACCTGTACTTCCACGTGTATATTGTAGAGTTTTAAATACCACTATGCCAGCCTTCAGCAGCTGGTTATTATTTGTCGTCGTCCCTTTTTGGACTGTGTGTGTTTATAATCTGACAGATGTTGTACACGTAAATGCGAGATGTTACAAAGGAACGTCGCGCTCACCGCGGTGGTGGCATTTTAGAGCATTAGTTTCCTGTGTGCGTGTCGGAGGTGCTGGCTCACTTGTTCGGCCTCCATTAGCGGAGCAGCTTTGGGAGCGTGCTGTGGAAGAGCTAATAACTGGGCCAGCAGGGCAGAGCCCCCGTCATTCTCATGGTGAACATGCCTGCAAAAGAGGAAAAGGAAAAAAAAAAAAAAAAAAACAGAGTTCAGGGAGAGGTTTTTCTCTTCAGCATATCATGAACTCTGTGTGCTCACACATGCAAAATTCATTTAGGATTCCATTATGTGATATAATGAGGCATTCAGGTGCCGTTCCATCGCTTCAGGGGAGTGAGCACCGAGGATTTGTCGGCACCCCGCTGTTTTTGTGTGCTTTTCTAATGGTTTCCTAATATCTGCAGTGGTCTGCAGGCAAAACTTTATGGTGCTAATTAAAAATGCTTGTAGGGCTCACTGTATATGTTTTTTTTTTTTGTCTTTTGAATAAAAAACCTGGTCTGTTTACCTTGTTTTCCTTCAAACTGGTGCTATTATAACATCAATGGATTTTCTGTTTTTTATTATTATTCTAAGGAACAGTTTTCCAATGTTTCTTGCAAAAGACATAAAATATGTGACATTTTATTTCTTGCTGTTTTTCTGGAAAATTTGCAACAAGCCCCTTTCTTCTTGTGTTTTCACCGACCTGCTGTAACACAGAGGAACGAATAG
This sequence comes from Brachyrhaphis roseni, assembly GCA_903066815.1. Taxonomy (NCBI): domain Eukaryota; kingdom Metazoa; phylum Chordata; class Actinopteri; order Cyprinodontiformes; family Poeciliidae; genus Brachyrhaphis; species Brachyrhaphis roseni. The sequence goes on from CAEFZY010069708.1 coordinate 15,004, forward strand.
AAACACTGACGGTAGAACTGGACTTTGATCCCATTTAAAATTTTCAATTGATATATTATGTACGTGCCGCGCAGTTAAGCTCGATACATTCCTGGTGCTAATTTACGTCCTGGCTGATTCTTGTAACTGCTGCCTCGCAAAAGTGTTGAACATCCCTCCCAACTTTTTCTCCTTTTGTCACAAATTGCACAGTTTCAATTAGGCTTCATGTGAGAGTAGCACTACAATAAAGCACGTTGTTGTGAAGCAGAAGGGAAATGTTGCATGGTTTTTAAAATGTTTGTGAATCTGAAAAGTGTAGCACAACTGCTTTTTGATGCAATTAAAAGTCCCGAGTCTTTTGGTGCGTAGCTCTCTGGGTCTGCACGATAAAAGGAAAACATATTAATCTTGTGATAAAACCACAAGTTGTAATGCATAATTAAACAGTGCTAATGTTTTTTTCTACTTTGTGTCCATTGCTAACATGGACCCCAGATAATAAGCAGTCTGTCAAGCCACTTGGAAAACACAACATCAAAGTTTTATTGAAAAAGTTGCACTCTGCTTTAAAAGATAAGTGTCAACAAAAACATTACTGACACAGAGAGGCTGACTGCATGGCACTTAAGTAGCTAACATGTAATCCACAGATTGGATTTAGGTCTGGATTGAACTTTTAGGATCTAAATAGGCTTTGACTAAATGTTTAAGGGTTTTGTTTTCGTTCTGATCCCCTCCAGTCTTCCAGTTCTTCCAGCATTACTCTGCATTCACCTCAAGTCACCTTCTGGTCAACTCTACACCTTTATCCTGTGCCTGTCGAACAAAGCAAGCTCCACAGACTGCCACCAACATCTAGTGATTTCATACTGAGTGGATCTTCCACCACATGCTTGCCAAAAAAAAGGGCAAATTTTGGTCTTATTTTACAAAAACACCTTCTTCCACATGTTTAGTGTCTTTCCTGCTTTTGGCAAAATGACCAACATGACTGTGACTAAGAGTCCTTGTCAACAGATTCTTCCACTGGAGCTATGAAGCACTGCAGCTCCACCAGAGTTATCATGGGCCTCTTGACTGCTTCTCTGATTATTGCTTCCTTTGCCCTGTGTGTTGGTTTAGGTCAGAGGTTCTTAAACTTTAGTTTGAAGGTTCAAACATGACTTTTTTTTCCTAAATGTGTTCAGTTAGGTCTGGAACGAGAAGCAGTAAGTAAAACAAATTCCACTTTATGCCTTAAAATTGTTTGATGTGTTTTAACTCACACAGCAATAATCAACTTTTTTACATTTTTTTCCCCAGAAGAAAACACTGACCAGTGGGTCGTTGCAGATGTCCACTTGTACCGAGCCTGGTTGTGGTTCTGCTGGAGGTTTCTTCCTGTTAAAGGGAAGTTTTTCCTCTCCACTGTTGCTACATGCATGCTCGGTATGAGGGATTGCTGTAAAGTCAACGAAACGAGAGCAATTGTCGCGAGGTGCTCATTTAGAAGGAGAGAATGCTGCAAGTCAGTGACTCGCTGCAATTGGCTGGGTTGCCTTAGATATAAACTTTAAATTACTTTGAATAAGTAATTGAGCATTTTACCCTGTTTAATAACTAGGGTCAACTGAACTGCATGTGTGACTGAACTGAAATGATCTTTTTGTAAAGTGCCCTGAGACAACCTCTGTTGTTAGTTGGCAATTTATATATATATAAATTGCCAACTTATATATATATATAAACTGAACTGAATTGACTTTCATCTGACTTTTAAAGACTAAACCTATATCTGCCAGAGCTATAAATAATTTAGGAGTTAGCTGGAGAAGTCAGTGTGTAGAAGCATGTCTGTATTTAATGCAGTTGTGTCATGCAGGGTCATTGCTTTTTTTTTTTTTTTTTAATAAATTTTCAGTGTTGCTGTAAGTGGGATAGTGTATTAGAGTCTATAGATATTAATATATTTGACCACATCAGTTATGCTTCCCTTTGGAAACATTTAAGTTATTTCCAGCCTCTGGATTGTGATTGTAAGAATCCAGAGGACGGATTATGTTTCTATTATTTTACAGATGGATTGTGTTAATCCACAGGTAAATTATTTGTTGGATGTTTGGAGTAAAGCTCAGCCAAACTCTCATCCGAGGAGAGTCGCATGAGCCGGAGCGAGCCGACCCGGCAGTCAGATCAACAGTCGGTGGCTCCGGGTCGAGGCGGGACTCTGAAACAAACTCTGGTTTTCTACCCTGAAGTTACGTCCGTTCATTCAACCCATCAGACTTTTCCTTTTCCCTCTAAACACCCGCTCTGTAATCCCTTTGCCTCTGCTCCTTTCTTTATTCAATAATCCCAGATAAACCTTATTTGTTTTGGATTAGTCTCAACATGTTTGCAGATGTAGTTTTTTTTAGGCCTGGAAAACTTTTGAAGAAAATGATTTTCCATTTCCCCCCCTCTTTCTAATTATGAATCTCTAGTCATACTCAAGAGGCACGTGTCACATCATCACTGTTTTCAAACCAGAAATCCTCTCATCCCTCTGTTGCTTTTTCAACCCTCGTATTAAATCACTCATCTCGGCTCTTTTGCACAAATTTATCTCTTCGTGGCAGTGAAAAGCGGCGCTGCTGGAGGAATGTAAAACAACACAGCAAACAAAGAGGTGTGGGAGACGTTTTCGGCTCGGTTGTAAATTAAAAACCTCTTTCTTCTCGCAGGTCGTGAAGAAAGAAATTTAGAACTGCTGTTTAAATCTCAGTCGCTATTCCCCCCCCCGCTGCCTTTGTTTATTTGAAGGAAGAGAGGGAACTGGAAGGAAATATTTCATGCTCATGTTCATTTTTCAGATCAAAACACAGATACGGAGGAGTTATTGGCGAAGCGTCTTGGAAATGACGAGAATGCCCTTTTCACAAGGCCTGAAACCTCAACAACTCATAAACATGATCCAGTGGAGAATGGGAGCTGGTAAGAATGTTTTTCTGTCTTTATTAATGCTCCTTTTATTATTATTTTTTTTCCTGATCAGCCTCTCAAGCGCTGCTTTTGTGACCTACTTGTTATGTTGTGTTGTGACATATTTTGTCATTCTTACCACAGTCTCTTTTTTTTTCTTTATTATTCCTTGCAATGCGTTATTAATGGAGCTGCGTCTTGTGCACAAATAGATCCTGACAGCTTTGGACCTCTCTGTTGACGCTGGGAGCCTCAGCAGTACCTGACTTGTGACTCCTCATGTTAACATAAAGACCTGATCCTGTCTGAACATCTTCCAGTGAGGGAAACCGGTCCTTCCCCCCTAGGTGCAGCTGTTGTGTAATAGTGAAGATTATCTTTCTATTTAGTCTAAATCGGACGAACAGATGTCTCAAGCCTAACTGTTACTGACTTGGTGGAAATGTTGCAATGCTCCAATTAGATTTTGAGGCATGTTCTGTGACACTTTTGTGTAAAAATGTGCAGTTTTCAAATTAAACAAACTTCACTGGTCCACACAGAGGAAAACATAGCAACTGGATGTTGATGAGTTCAAGTAGGGTCGCCCATTTCAGGCCCTTTCTCATCATTTCTGTTGGAAAACCTGGACTTTTCCACCAACTTTCTTAAACATCTTTATCTTATCTTTAACTGAAGGAGAAACTTCTGGGATCAGGGTGCGCGTAATGCTGTGTGACGCATTTGTTTTGGGTTTGGTTTTCCTCTTGAAATCATTTCATGCCTCTGGAATTTCAAAATGTCTCTTTCTTTGCTCTGGTTTGATACCCAAACTATGATGCTGCTCACGCCGTGTCTGCAATGTAGCTGTTTTCTTTTAATTAATTCAATTCACTGACATTTTGACCAAAACAAAATAGTTTCAGCATCACTCACATGTCCTCTGAAAGAAATGACTAACAGCGTTCTATTATTGATACAATGTGCATTTTGTTATTTGGCATGCAAACCTTTTGGTCAGACATAATGGACTCGAATTTGTTGCATTTAAACTGTTAACTTTTCCAGTTTTAGTTTAAAATATGTTTCTTTTTGTGGTAACAAAATGCTGATCATACCCTAGAATTGGGCGTTGAATCTTTTAAAGCTTTCATCATTATTTTACAGCGACTCCAGATCTCGGGTGGATGAAAATAATGAGGCATTTTCTTTAAACATAATTTGTTTATTAATATAAACATATAGAAACTTGGTTTAAAAAAATAATAAAAGTTTGTTTGTGATGATTGGTCCCACTTTACTGTTTTGTTTTTCTTATTTTTGTAAAATTAAACAAACTGTTTAGCTATCTTTAGCTTTCTAGCAGACAACTAAGTGTTTTTTTTTTTTTTTTTCCAGAACTGACTGATATTTTGATCTGTTCAAACTCTAATCTCTCCACAGCACGAAGCTGCCAAGACCAAGTTTCCCTGGATAAAACTCTTTTATCTTTTGGGAAACAGTTTTAGTCACATTTGCTACTTTATAAAACTTATGTATAATAATAATGTTGATCTCTTAAAGTTTATATTTACATGTTTGTTCACTGAGAGCATGTGGAACCATAGTCATTGTTTTTTATTTCTTTTTTTTTTTTTAGCTTGTTTGTCCAAATTTGACCATTACATTTGATTCTGATGCTCAATGTTGTTTTTGTACCAAGCATACCTTATGAATTAGGTACCCAAAAGATCAAGCTTAAATTAAACCAGCACTGGGAGAAAAACAGCCGCCATGTTGCAACAATACTCCTCAGTCCAGAATGGTAGAAAATGATGAAATCCCTGCAGCTCCTTCTGTGTTTCTGCTTCTTGCCAGAATCCCTGACCAGTTCAAAGTTTTGTCTTTTTATCCATTTGGGAGAAATGTCCAGTTTTCTCCCTTTTGTCCTTTTTTTTTCTTCTTCAATCATTAACTACCTTCCCTGCACCACGCTGTATGTATAACGATGGGGAATTTGTTTGTGCCTTTCTTCTGACTGATACCTTTGTGCACTGAAATCATTTTCATTGTTTGCAACCTCTCTGGAAACCAAAGGCTTCAGATAAAGGACGCAAATGAGCAAACATAAAGGAAATCCCACCAGGACTGCTTTAGCACACTTCGAGTTTATCCGATTCACTATAACTGATGGCAGGTGTGAGCTTAAGAAGACTGAATGTAGAAAAGAAGTCGGGAGGTGCTGCAAGAAAAATTGTTCAAGTGTGCGAACCTTTATGAGACCCAGGATATTGCAGTTTTTAAATGATTTCCTCTTATAAATGTGTTTCCAGTTGAATATGCTACATTAAGCTTGAAATGATTGATCAAAGTTTCATGTTTTTGCATCATGACAATCTGGCAGAGGTGTGCCACACTGTAATGCTCTGCACAACCATATAATGCTTTGTTTCTGCACGAAAATGACATGCATATGTAAAAATACGGCTCCAGGAAAATAGCCAGTGGATAACATATTGCTGGTTACTTGTGAGCAGTGACCAGGTCTGCAGTAATAAGTGTCTCTGGTAATGATTGCCCACATCCCAAACTCCGGCCTCTTCGTGCATTTAGCCGTTTTACTCGGAGTCGCACTGCTCCACTTTTTCCACCAGACTGTGGAGTCAAACCACAGTTAGACTTATTATTTATGGATAACGGTACTTTATCAGATCCTCTGTGTGTCATCACGGGAAAACACAGCAACAAAGGGGGTGTGGGAAAAGCGCACTTTGACTTTTCTTCCGCTCGGAGTTACAGAATGGGTTTCCTTTCATGTCCGTTTTCTGGTTCTGGTGGGAATATTGGGAGGATCTGGTGAGAAAGGAAACCTCCAATTTATGACAAATCACTCTGAGTAGGAACAGAATGTAATATTATATATTCCTGACCTCGATATGTTTCTTTTTTTTTTCTCCTGAAATTTTAAATAGATGACTGGGAGTTAGTGTAAAAATTGTTCAACCTTTGTGACGTTTGCTTTGAAGCAGCGGATAACGTGTCTCAGCTTTGACAACCGCGTCTTAATTGTGTCAGATTGGCAGGTTAATGTCTGACGGTCAAGGGCTGCGAGTGAGATAATTACGATTGCGGAAGAAGGTGGCGACAAAGGCAGAAATAAACGGTCAGACTTGTTTTCTGGTTCTCTGAACTAAGGCTCTTGGGAAGGCTAATTAGTGAAGGTACATTAACCATGCCTTGCGTCAGCTTCCCTTCCACCTCATGTGAAGTAAAAGGAGTCTGTCTCAGTGTTTACAGTGCCACGAACAGGTATTTCCTCTTCACAGATTTCTTCTGCTTTTGCATTTTGTCACATCTAAAATGTTTAATATGAGGCAAAAAACCCCAAAACAAAACAACAAAATCACCCGAGTAAACAAAAACAATTAAAATCCACATATATAAAACAAGTAATCACAACTGAACTTAATAACTAGTTGTGCCATCCTTGTTTGTTCACCTCAAGACATTTAGGTGTGAAGAAAAGAATAATAAAGCGAGTCCATTTTCCTCAGACGTCATCCATGTCCTGCTTCTGCGCTGTCAGAGAAGAATCGGCCTCAGACTGACTGAAAACTTCTTTCTCTCTGACAAAAGTGACACACGCAGAAGACGGAGGAGTAACGCTGTGCGGCTGTGCAGGGCGACGACAGAAGAAATTACACACATTACATCAAATTCTGCACTAATTAATGCCGGAGCAGTTCCGCTCATCAGCATTATCTCCACATCAGTGACATTTTTCCCGCAGTATCTCTGTTGGTGCAAATGGAGCAGCTGCAGCTCTCTGGTTTGTCCACTGAGCCTGATCCATTTCTCTGCTGAACATTAAATAGGTTTGTACTTGGACTATGATTGGTTTGCTGCGTCGTCTCGTGCCAGCCTCCCATTCTCCCAGCTTCAGTGATTTGTCAGAATTCCTACCCACTTTTTTTCTGCATGGTCTCTTTCTATCTTTATCTTCCATCCTCCCCCCAACCCCTCGTTCCCTTTATTATCTTCTCGTGATATCAAGCATTAGGCTCTGCTCCTCTATTTCCTCTTCACACTGAGCAATATGTTAGAGTCAGATGAAAGTCCATCAATCCCCTTTGGCTTGAGCGGGTGTGCCAGCTGGAAATAGGATACGCTGAGTATAATCTACAGAGAATAGGAACTGTTTTAGCTGTACAGTTTGTTTACTTTTTCCGCCCTGGATGGCCACGCAAAAAAAAAAGACCCAAACCAAAACCACTGCATCACAAATAGAAAAGGAACACCACTTTACAAAGGAACTCTACTTTATGACATGGACATTATTGAACTTTTTCCTGATGGCACTTTTAGCTTTTTGTATCTAAAATGCCATTGTGTTCTAGAGACGCTGGTATTTCGTCAACTGAACAAGCAGGTAACTCCTAGATCACAGTTTTTGGTAATTAAACCAGAAGTGAATGGAGTAGAAAGTAAAGGTGTAAAGATACAAAATTATTTGGTTCCAGGATGTGTTATTGTGGAAGGAAATGAAATATCAGATACGCTGACAAAAACAAGTTCCATTGATTAAATCTGACATTAAATTGTTCATTAGGAAATGAACACAAAGGGAAGAGTTTTGGGATTTCCAGAAACAGAAAGACGTTCATATATAATACGAAAACACGTTGGATTAGCAAGGAAAACAAGATGGAATATAAGAAGAAAATGTAATCACTCAGCTCAGAATAGGACATCCAACAGGAACATGTACATATTGTAACCAGCAGGAGACGGCGAAACATGTACTGCTTCACTGTAATAAATACGAAAACATCAAGAATTCACCTTATCTTACAGGAAAAATCAGCCAGCATATTCAATATGATTATTTTATGATTTTACTATTTATTATTTTACTTGGACTTACACTAGTCTGCCAACCGCTAGTAAAATCAAAAGAAGAAGAAGTTAAAGCAAAATACTGCTGCACTAACCTCAGTGAGGGGGGGAAAAAATGGCCAAGCCCACCTGTTTTCATATATTTTTCAACATATTCTATATGATTTCATGTATAAATTGGTGCAGGTTGATAAAAACTATCATTCTAGCCAATTGTTGGATCATTTCATCAGCTCTGTAGCTTGTACCTTCACAGAAATGACAGCCAGTTTAGAGCTAAGTAAACTCAACTGTGAACTTTTCTGGGGGAGAAATTAAATCTTCACAGCTAGGTAACATCATGTGCTCTGACTCATGTTTTTAATGTTTATTTAAGCAAAACATCAAAAGATATGTAATGTCTGATGACAACTGTTTTTCTCCCCTTTTTCCACTGACACGCTGCTGATACAAGCCCAACATAAAGCTTTTAATGGCCCATCTTAGCAGGTAAAATGTTGCTTCTCCTTTCTAAATCGGTTTTCCAGGGCTGTATATCATGTTTATTAGTTGTTATTGGTCATACTTGGACTGTAAATCACTTTTAGGGAAACATTAGTTCAGCCTGCAGACAGAAAAATGGAGACTTGAATACCAGATCGGAACTAATGTTGCACATTCATCCAGGGGCGCAACAACATATTTCTGAGGTGTATGCCAACATGTCACCTGCGCCCCCCCACCACAATGACATAAACTTGTACAACTCATCTTTCATTAAAGTATCAATAATAATAAATGCACATATATTTTAATAAATCGCATGAAACAAAAAACAGGGCAATATTTCATCATTTAATATGTAAGTGAACCAAACAGCCACTTCTGTTAGCCTATGTCTAGAACCGCCTATGGGCTGCCATAGGCCGGTCTGAGGCATTTTGTTAGCATGTTTTTTATCATTCTTATAGCTTGATAGGAAGCCTGATGCAAACTGGTAACCCATATTAATAAAATGGTGAAATAATATTGACCACAAAACACTGTATTTATAAAAGATAGCAATGTTTTTCCTACACAATCCTAACAAACGTTTTTAATGTTGAGAAAATGAACGGTTTCTCTTCACAATATTTATTAATCAATCTATTTGTATGATTTGTTCCCATTTATATTATTTTTCGGTCTCAGGAAATGATTGCAGGATGACGAGACTGATGTCTGGTTCTTTAGGTTCTGACGGGTCTGCGGTTCCTCTCCTGATCCATTCTGTCTGATATCAAACATCCCACTGTGCGCCACTTAATATCGCCGACACATTTTTTAATGCCACTAGCCTGTAATGTGCGTCTTCCCACTACCATCTGTATTTTTGCCAGAGATTTTAAGGATGGTGTAGTATCGGGTGGACACTTTAAAAAGACGCGGGTTGATAGCAGCTCACTGCGGCTGCGCAGTGTCCATCTCTAAGCAACCGTGACAACAATTCACTCACAACTCAGCATGTCGGTGTTCTTCTTAAGCCTTCTAATGAGCCATTATTTCATCCAGGTGCGTTACACCAGGGAGATAACTAAAACATGCAGGATGGAGGCCCTCGAGGACCGAATTTGGGCACCACTGGTTTAGACCATCTGGCTGTTGAGCTTAGGTGAAGAAAGAAACCTGGATGTGATCTGCCTCCTTCATTAGTCCATCCACTCTGTGCATAGCACCATTACCCCCACAGCATGATGCTTTCATCACCAACTGGCGCAGTGTCCAATGATTTGAAAACCATGACTTCCGCAAACCCACTTTTTGTCAAACAGTCCAATTTGTGTCAAACCATAGTTCCCCCCCCCCAGAAAGTTTGGGTGCTGCAAATTTCAGCTCAGATTTGATCCTGTAAGACTCACTGTTGTAATATTGTAAAAAAATATATATGTATAATAAAAGATACAAATGTACTTTTCCCAAGCTTAAAGATTGGATCCAATTGTTTAGACTCTAGAAAGGTGCTTGCCTTTCCAAATCAAATCCAATCGTCCGGTTGGACTCCATTTTAAACTGTGGAAATATCTCAAGGATGGAAAAGCACAACTTTGAACTGCATCAGCAAAGTATGAAGCAAAGGTTCTGAATATTTATGTACATGTGATTTTTTTTCTATTTCTAATAAATTAGCAAAAACAACAACAAAAAAAACCAACTTTTTTCCACATTGTCATAATTTGATGTTTTTCTGTAGAATCTTGAGGAAAGAAATTAATTTAACACAGTTTGGAATAAGGCTGTAACCTAACAATATGTGTAAAAAGTGAAGTGCTGCGAATACTTTCCGGGTGCGCGCTACCTATGTATGATCCAATCCTAACCTCGCTGCTGCAGCAGATGATGGAGATGTGAAGACAGACTGCCTCCTGCTCGCCGGGAGACAGCAGGACAGACATGGGAAGTGGGAGCAGTCCGATGTGCTTTCGCACTGCAGTTTGAAGCGACACGTAGAGAGGGGGGCCTTTTCAACCCTTGCCTCTCAGGGCTCCTTTGGCCTGTGTATAATTGATGAGTAAAGTGAATAAGAGATGAGTTTGTGACTGTCAGCCAGCCTGATGGGGACGGACAGAGCTCGAGTTTGGCTCCCCTCATCTGGACGATGATGACAATGATGGTGACGGTGATGCCTGTGTTTCCTCCATGACTCCGCCTGCGCTGGACCGCGCCCAGAGTCTTCGTCACCTCTTCTGGATGGCAACACAAAAGGCAGGCGCATGTGCAAAAAGAGAAGAAAAAGAAGAAGAAGAAGAGAGTGAGGGAAAGGTGAATGCTGGGTTGAAGAGTGGGGGCAGAGTGGAAGATAGATAAAGGACAGAGAGGAGCGGACTGTAGTGGGGCTTTCTGTAGACAGAAAGCCGTGAGAAGACGGAAAGTTACTGGAGAACATGTCGATCATTTTGTAAATGGAAATGTAAGAAAAATTTATCCTGTAACCCTAAACCTTTGTTAAAATTTCTAAAGGACCACAGCAGTCATCAGTGAACAAGTCTGTTTGAAAATGAATCTTCATGTACGGCTGGGCCCACTGCAACCGGTTCTGCTTGTGAGCTCTGGTTAGGGGCCAATAGTAGGTTCATGCACCACAAGCCTCTGGATGATCCTCCACCTTGAAGTTCCAGAGGCTCCAGCAGCTTCAAATAATTGTTGGCTGCTTTGTAAGGGCATTTTAACAGCTGCTCTCTTAATCCCATGAATTTGTCTAACAGAAACCTTCCTCATTATACCTTTATCTGTACAAACCCATCTTTGTTCTGAATCAGCCACAAATCTCTTCACAGTACGATAACGCTTCAGTTTTTGTTAAATATCTAATGTTTTCATATCTTGTCCTACGGCACTAGACTATCTGATGATTTTCCTCAGCAGAGATTCTTTCTCTTTCCCACATTGCTTGAAACCTGTGGCCTGCTTAATAACGTGGAACATCCTTCTTAAGTAGATTGAAATGATTAAATTACACTTAAATAAAATTATTTTAAAATGAAATATGCTCAATGTAAATGTCATTAAACCTCCGCATTAGTGAGATTGCACTGTGGGAAGTTTTCTTGTTTATGTCTCTTACAAACATAATAAACAAACTTTTGGACTTGTGACCTTTTATTCACAAACATAGATCCAAAACATTATGGCTTAGATAAGTCAAAGTGACATCTAGGATTTTAGTAAGGGGGTCTACATAAAGTTTACCCCAAATATTTTTTATGATCCTCTTGACTTTTACGACCTCTGTAAAAGTTTCAAATGTTGCGTTCACTCATGTCTTTAGAAACCCACTAGTGTGGAGATGACTCCTTGGTGACAGAAAGTAACATTGAAATATGAAGCAACAAGGATGGAAACATTTTCTTCTTTTTGTAACTTATCTATTAGCTTGTTTTTCAGGGACAAGACAATCAGAACCTTGAAACAGGTTAGTTTAACATGTTACAAATGTTCTGCTTGCAGGATATCGTCAGCCAGTGGCTACTTTGCAGTCTTCAGCACAATGCAGTACAACGATAATCATAGCACAACATCATTATTAAATTTCATGATTACAAAAATCAGAGCAAAAAAGTGTCAAAAGGAAAATAGTCATTTATTCTTGATGTATCTAAATATTAAAGTTTTCCAAGTATGTGTTGGTCTGTTACATAAAATCCCAATGAAATAAATGGAGGTTTCTGGATGTAATGGAGAAAAATCCAGCAGGAAAGTGGTGTACTCTACTCTATAACATACATAGTCTTTCTCTGTTTAATTCTTTGATAGTGAAATAGATTCGCTACAGAATCTGAGAGAAAAATCTCCGTCTGTCTTCAGCAGAGAGAGAGTGCGTCCTTTGTCCAACCTCTGGGGCTGGCTGACATTTCTGCTAGCGCCCGTCACATGAAGCCGCTGCTCAGACGCCTCTGACCGCAGAAAAGGCCAGATATCTCTTTGTGTTTTGAAGTGAAAGGTCAAAGAGCAAACTCCTCAAAGCATGCGTGAAAATGTAATGTAATTCTTTCATAACAATATAAATTACCTCCTTTTTTTATTTAGCTGTGTTCTCATTTCATGTTTCAGAAGATCTAACACAGATACTGAGTGGCTTTCACAGCTGCTGGATGTGGAATGTGTTAAATTTGCATCAATCCCATCAGTTAGTAGCACATGCTCTCCTTGTGCAATCTGAGAGAGTGAGCGCTTGTAGAGCTTAAGGTCTCCCTCAGCCCTCTGATGCACTGTGCTCTCCCTCTGCGTTTAGCCTTTTGGGGGAAGGTGTTAGCTGGATGTGAAGCAGGCAAGAAGGAGGCAATGTAGAGAAAGAGAGAGAGAGAGAGGAGGGGGAAAGAGTTTCAGCTGAGTGCAGCGATTTTCTCCCAACTCCCGGATGGCTCCCAGATGTTGTTTTTTTTTTTTTTGAAAGCCAGTTCTTTCTCTGCATTTGTTCTTTCAGTTTGTGTGTTGTTCCCATGTTTTCTTCTCCTCAGGGATTGAAACTTTGAAAAAATAGCTCCTTTCACTTTGTGTGATCATTACCATCCTTCATCAAATAAACTCTTCCTAGAAACTCTGACCATCTTTCCTGTCCTTTCTGAAGGAAAGCGCCCCACTGCATGATGCTGCCACCACAAGTTTTCACAGTGGTTGTGGTGTGTTCAGGCACAAGAAACAAGTAGTTTCTTGTTTTTTTACAGACTCCGCCACCCCCACATGTGCTGTAACTAATTCAAGCTCTTGATAGAACAGCTGGACTTATACTGAAATTAAATTATATCAGAGTAAAGTGAGTCAAATACATACTTGTGCCACACTTCTTGGATTTTATTTGTAAAACTGTCTCTCTCTCTGTTGTGTTTGTCTTTTAACATAAATTCTCAAAAGTGAGGTTTGTTGTGCTATTAAATCTCAAGATGTTCACTTGGTCCGGCTTTTGCTACATGCACTGAAATCGGTCAATTCTAAACAATGTTGTATTTTACTTCACTTTCTATCTGCTCTCACGCAAATGTAGTCCCGAGTTTAACAGACGCTGGATTTGAGTACTTGTGCAGAAATGATAGCAGATGTGTTTGACCTTTTGGTGATTTATCCAAGCTTTTCATGCTTCCTGCATAAACAACAGGAAGATCTGGCCCTTGTTTGGTTGATGGCTCTTTTCTTAACAAATTTATGTTTCTTAAAAATGGCCTCCATAAATATTTTTGCTGGGTGCATATCTTTAATAGCAGTGAATCATGTCTGATTACAGAGCTTCGCTCTGGATTCCTAAATACTGCAGCGGTCTTTAGAACTAAGGATGAAAGCGCACAAACTCTTAATCACTTTTATTTTGTTTTTTTTTAATTAATATTATTATTTTTCTCAGTCTTTATCATCATTTCTGGGAATCCTGTTGTTTTTTTTTTGTAGCCATTGCACCTTTTCTCATTTGTGTTGACTGTTCACATAGTTGTCAACAGATTGCTGCAACAGTGTGACATGAGGGACATGAGTGACAAAGAGCTTTATCTATCCATGTGTCTCTGCACATATTTCACACGACTGTTCGCTGGCGGAGCACCGAGTTGACTGTAAATAGAGCGATCTGTTTTGATGACGCACAACCTTCTGCAAGCTCATTGATATGGAGAGGGAAGTCGGGTAGCGACTGCCTCGCAAGCAAACGCATTCCTGTGATGCAGGGAGAAGCTGGATTTAATGCAATTACAGATCCATAAATGGGTAAAAGTTATTCCACATGCTGCTCCGTGTCGTGTATTTCCCCCTCACGCTCTTTGTTTCCTTTAATTCCTGATGCAGAAAATGTAACTCGAGTCTTATGTGCGCACGTAACCCTTAACCTCAGATGGTGCAAATGGGAAAAAAAAAAACCCTGCAGTTTGGTAGAAGAAATCTTGAGGGAGAGTTTTCATTTTCAAGAAAGATGAATCTAATTATTGCACAAAATTGCCTAATTAGCAGCAATGCACGCAGCAGGACTTCAGAACAATCACCAACCTTCCTGCTTTGAATTAGTTTGTTGTTTTTCTTTGATAAAAACGCTGATTAGCATATGGCACAACGATGAACCTTCCTCCTCTGAATTGATGTACCAATTTTAAAATGCTAATTTTACATATGGTAAATGAAGGCCCTTCCTCTTCCAGCTTCTCTTTGTTCCCATCCTTTCTTATATACTTCTACCTTTTAAAAAGATGCTCACTGCCCTGTCTTTGTGTCTACTTAACCACTAATCGAAAGAGTTCCCTCCAATAGCCCCCTAATCTCTCCTTCTGCCCTTCCTCTTTCCCTCCTTTTACTTAGTGTTTTTAGTGTCACACTGGCACAGTTCCCACTCTAAATGGTCCATGGCATACAGAGCTGCTCCAACTCCTTTCCATCCTCCTCCAGCTCCTGCCCCACCTCTTTGCTTCACGCTCTCCCTCTCTCTGGCTTGACATGAAGCGAGTGACGCACAGCGCTTCTGTTTGGAAGTGACGGCCGACCTAGCTTCGGCCGTGACGTCGTGCAGACCTCCAAAGCTTGTCTTTATGCACAACTTAACCTGCCAGATGCAGACAGCACACAGCATTCGTGCATCATTAAAGATTTTTTTTACAATTTTTTTGCCTTTTATTGCAATACAACGGCAAGTAAGTTTCATTGGACGTTTATGAGATGCCTCCTTTATTTTGATAACCCTAATAAGATGCAGTGAGACGAATTGCCTTTAAAAGTCAACTCGTTAGCCAACAGAGTCCACCTGTGCCTAATTAAATCTCAATATGAGTCCAGATGTTCTGTGAAGGCCTCAGAGGTTTGTTAGAGCACATCGATGAACAAACAGCGACGTAGCACAGCAGACGGGTCCGGGGAAACGATGTGTGGACGTTTAACGTAGGAACTTCTGCTGCACTGTTCAATACATCATCCCCAACAAGCCAGGTAAAGAGAGCAATAATCAGAGAGGCACCCAAGATCAATCATTATAGTAACTTTGGAGGAGATCAAGAAAGAAATCTGTTGTCTGGACCAATGTCAGTAATTCAAAAGCCATAAAAAAATCCTGCTCAAACGCTTCTACACATGATGAAGAGGGAACAGCAAAGACGCTCTGGTAAAATGAGATGATAACTGAACATTTTAGCCCAAAATTCAAAACAAATTTTGCACATCACCTGGAAAACACCATGAAACATGGTGGCGGCAGCATCATGCTGAGAGGATGATGGAAGGCAAAGAAGATGGCAAGAGTTGATGAGAGTCGACGCAGACAAACGAGCCAATCGTAAACAAATCCTCAAAGATTAAAATGAATTTAGTTAAAAACCCACATTCCCAAATAAATCAATGATATATTAAAATAAGAAAGTCATACAAATAAAACATATAGATTCGCCCATAATATGTGTTTTAATATCTCGACTCCAAGGACCCACACTGACAACAGCGCATGTCTCTGCGTGTGCCTTACATATTCTGTGTAAATTGCTTTCATGCTCAGCCTAAGCACAGATTTATCAATTATTAACAGACCAAATTAATTCTTCCTTCATGCCTGCAGCTACTCTGTGTGCAGTGGACGTATTTTGATCTGTTAAAATGGTAGGATGAGACGAGCTGCATGTGCACAAGTAAAAACATGTTTTTTTTTGGGTTTTTTTTAAATTGCAAACAGTGCTTAGAAGCTTTGATTTTTATCATTATTCTGATCAAGTGTTTTTTTTTTTTTCACAGCTTTCCATTGAGATATTCCAAGAAACTGGCTGGTGTACAAAATGAATGTAGTTTTCAGCAAGATCGGTGCTGGCCAGTGACCGGAGGATTCGATACTCTGTGATCCGGTCTTTTTCTAATCAGTGCATGAACTGTCCTCCAGACTGTCAGGTAGTGTTGACAACAACACCCTTTAGTGTGGACGATTTTAAGAGTGACGAACCCTGGAGGCTCCCTTTTCCCTAAACATCAGTGATGTGTTTAAGATCCGGTTAGAGATAGCATACAGATATACATGTAATCATTTTTGCCTATGCATAATTTTATTTAAGAAATACTAAACAGTACATATTATCATTTAAAACAAGCTCTAAATATGAATGTGCCATTGATGAGCTTTCCTTTGTTCTTTAATAAAAAAAACTAAAAAAAAAACTACTGTTATCAAAATACTTTTGATTTGGATTAACGCCTGATTTTATTCTGTTTTACACAATATAATCAAAGTAATAAACGAAAAGACCAAATTTAGCTTTTTGTGATACAGTCTCCCAGTGACTTCCTGTTGCACATACAGATAAAGAAGAAATATCCCAGCTATCAAACCATTAGTGAGGTTAATGGGAAAATAGTGAGCTCTGTTGCTGCTGCAGTGATGAAACCTGACGTGTTGTGTTTACGTAGAATCAAAGAATGTCAAAAAAACGAGGAGAAAGGTGCAAACTTCTGGTTTGATTAAAAGTCTCAGCTTCATTTCAGCTCTCCTCTCGTGTCAGTTTTCATATCTCGGTGAAGAGCACCAAGGAAAACAAAAAGCAGTTCTCAAAATGATGACTGCATTTAGTAAAGGAAGAAGCTACCAATATGGATCTCTGTGAAAACATCATCCCCCTCCATTGTGAGGAGTCATATTTTGGTTCAGTTTCACTAGCCAGGTCTGAACCAAAATATGGTTCAGACAATCCTGAAGTGCTTGAGTTTTGTGTCATTTGGTTTTTAATCACTTCCTTTTTACTTATGTTTGTGTTCCTTATTGTTACTTAGGAGGTACAAAGATCTTAAGTCTATTCCTTCACATCTAGTTTTCTGGTTTATTCTTGTGTTTTTGTATTAACTTCTCATTTCCTTTTGATTCTGGATCTTCCCTTGGTCTTCCTGTGTGCCTTTCATTCCCTGCTGGATCTGCAAAATAAAACATTCACTCCCATATAACCTATACAACAACATGAAGTGATCTAAACGAACTCTAAAATAACACACCATGTCCCAATTGAAAGAAATTCAAGAACAGATGAGAAACACGTTATCAGTCTGGAGAGAGTTTCAATGCCACTTTTATGTCTTTGGCACTCCAATGAAATAAAAATTACTCCAGGAGCGCATCGACAACATCACAAAAGGATCCAAAACAACATTTAAAGTAGCATGTAAGGCTAAAATCACTACAGATCAAGAATAAAACAAGCCTCCATCACACATTTGTCAAACATCATCTAAAAGTGTGTTGGGAAAATATTTTGTGAACTGATGAGGAAAAAAAGTCAAATTCTTTGCAAGGTGTGACTCCTGTTACATGTAGCATCAAACTAATCTATTATTTTAGTTGCGATGTGGCCATTTTTCAGGTGTGTAACAGCATTTGACATTGATTCTTTACTGCACTGATGCGTCTGACTTGATGTGTTCAGATCAACCAGATCACATCCTTCTCTTACTTTGACCTTGAGAAAAAAAAAAAAATAAAATCCTGTATTGCAGAGGATGCAGCATTGCATCTGTTCTGAAACTGGGCAGATGTTTGTTGAGGTGTGTGTGAGGGTTATCTTGGATAACACCAGAGGAAGAGCAGAGACAGCAGTACAGCCTCCACGCAGTGATGATGCGGAGTCAAGGCACAGAGAGCTGGAATGAATGCAACTTGTGTGATTTCCTTTGTGTTCACCAGCTTACATCAGCCAACCGTGATGCAACGCCACAAACTAGAAGAAGGTCACAACAGATATTGCAATATAGCTGAGCAGCACTTTGAACATGAACTTTGTGCGCGCATGATGTGACATTTGTATGTTGTCAGGGGAGTTTTGAGTCTTTCAAATTCATGGCCCGAAGCCCGACACTCCCCGACCATCTGATCAAATTTTCATCTCCAGCTTCTCTCGCTTTCGGTTAAATCTGAAAAAAGGGTGGAACATTTTATGAGAATTTATCACTGTTAGAATTGAAACAATGTATGAAATTGATTTTAAAATGTAAGAAAATCTCAAAGGCTTTATTTTGGGACTAAAATTTGATGGGGGACTCGGAGAACATCTGACACTTAAAAAACACACACATTTTTCCCAGTATGAGCTAAGAAATATCATTACTTGAGAAAAAAGTTTGATCAAAGGGCATCTTTTTGATTCCAGAAACCTACAAATCTTGACAATATTAAAATAATTAAGCCACTGATTATCTTTGTTAAAGCTGAGCAATTTATAATGAATTAATGCAACTTTTGGGTTTAAAATCAAACACCACTTCAGTTAGTCCAACCCTGATGCATTTGTACAGGCTGATCAGGACCAAAAACCTTCAAGTGTAGCTGAATGAAAACAACTCTGCAAAGCTGAGTGTGACTACATTTCCTCTGAAGTGATGCAAAAAACTTTACCGCCACTTTTTCACAAATACTTAAAAGCTGTTGCTGCTCCCAATAGTGGCAAAACCAATTATTAGGTTTAGGGAGCAGTTATGTTTTCGCATACAGCCCAGTTGGTTTGGATAGCTTTAAAAACGTAAATCATCATTTAAAGATGTCTGTCTGTATCCATTATGTTACT
The DNA here is from genome assembly GCA_903066815.1 of Brachyrhaphis roseni. Classification (NCBI taxonomy): domain Eukaryota; kingdom Metazoa; phylum Chordata; class Actinopteri; order Cyprinodontiformes; family Poeciliidae; genus Brachyrhaphis; species Brachyrhaphis roseni. The sequence goes on from CAEFZY010069708.1 coordinate 33,783, forward strand.
TTGTACATTAAAAAAAGATCACAATTGAAACAGACATCTGAAAGGTGACAAATATGTTTTCAAGGCTGCAGATTTGTTGTGTAGATTTTAATATTATTTGATAATATATTTTTTTAAAGTCTCAGAAAGACAGGCATAGTTGTTTGGCAATCAGTTGTTTGTTCATGCAAGGAGAGAGGAAGGACAGGCCCACTGACCACAATTCCTCTGTGAACCCGAATGTGGCAGTGAGTCTTGAATTTCTCCCTGTATGGTGATAAGCAAGAAATGAGAGAGTCGTGTTACTCTCTTGGGCTCAGGGCTATTAACCTAGCAGTAAGGCAAAAAAAAAAAAATGGAAAGTGGATGAAGCGTTGGTTCTTCACAGAGCTCATCAGACACTTCTGGAGGAGTAGGTAAAGCCAGAGCAGGGAATATTCTCTTCATTTGGTTGACATAAAAACTCATTCGATCTGCAAATGTTGCAAACTGTAAAGAGGACAGGAGACATAAGAGGTATAAACTATCATGTTCCCAGTTTGGTTTGGAAAAATGCTTTATAGGCAAATCCAAAGAAATGTTAATAATAGATTAAAGACCGTTTCGTCTGAGGACAGATTTCCTTATTTTATCTGTAAATTAAGTTACACATTTATGTGAGCCTACCTAATCGATGTTATTCTCTCGATTAGCACACTACAATCAGTCATTTGTGTGATTTTAGATTTTTTTTTCATTACTACACTTACACAAATGAGAGTGTAATGACAGAAAAACATGTTTAAACTGTCACATAATGTGATTCTGATTTTAGAGAAACCTTTCAAAGTTCAGGGTGTTGGTAGAAAAAAAAAATCTGAATGGCGTTCTTGTTGGCCAACATGTAGGAATGTTCTCAATCTGTTCTCACAATAAAATGCGAAATGCAACGGTGACTATTTGTCATATAGCTTTAATCATCACTAACTTTAATTTCTTAGCACCTGAGCAAATTAAAACATGTCATGCTGGTCCAGTTATTTTACAGAATTGTCTTAATTCAGCTACACTGAAGAGTTTTCAACCATGAATGAGTGGTTTACTGTAAAAGCACAGCATCTTACTTGGATCTAATTCTGGATTTGGCAACTTCAAAATTTCCCTTTTCTCTTTGGTTGGTTCAGATCACTGTTCTGCAGCAACACCAAATAAAAACTGAGCTTCAGCTCACAAGCTGATAGCCAGACATTCTCCTTACTTGTCTGTTACAGAGCAGAAATAATGGTTCAATTAGTTCACTTTCCCCATGTCTTCAAGCAGCAGAACTACCACAGAACATCAAGCTGCCAAATTCATTTTGCCGTCGTTACGTTACTGTTTTTCTAAAACGCTGTGTTACTTTTCCATCAGATGCAATGGGACACCTTCCAAAGCGTTTCTCTTGCCAGTCCACAAAATTTCCCCAAACTCTTGGAGAACATTAAGATGTTTTCTGAGGACATTTTATACAAACAGGCTTTTGTGGAGTTTATTCTGCGAGCTGCGGTTTTATCCATGGAAATGTTGCACTCTTTCTCCTAATGTTAAATCTTGAGCGCAAACGTTAACTGATGCAAATGAGTCAGTAAATGTTTTCATTACTGTTCTGATTTCTTCTGTGAACTCCTTCATGAGTCGTTGTTGCACTCTTGGAGTAATTTTGGTCGACCAGCCTTTCCTGGAAACGTTCTTCATCGTTTTATGTTTTCTCCATTTTTGGTTATTGAATTTCTTTAGGTGAGGGAAGAATGTGCTGCTTTTCTTTAGGTTACTACATGTTGTCAGACTAAGTGATTTTTTTTTGATCAGATCTGAAAGAAGCTTGCTAAATTGAAAAGAAATGTTAATTCATGATTTAATAATGGAGCAATTTTATCTTCTCGAAGGGTCAGGTTAGTTTGGATAGGGTTTTTTCCTCTTAATTAATGAAGATTGCTTTTTGTCTGATATTTGAATATGTTTGTTAAATTGAAAAATTAAACTTTGACAACCAAAATTGTAAAAACATTAAAGGGGGCAAATTAATGTTTACAACCCTCTTTTACACCTATGACTCTGTCTTCTGAAGTCATTTAAATAACATTCGGTTTGACTATTGGTTCATTTTTGAGGTTCATGACAGGTTTCCATTCATCCACTGATTGATTTATTTCATGGCAGCTGAAGGCAGAAGCTCTTCAGTGGCTTTAACAAAATTACTATAGTGACCTTAGTGACATTTATCAGACTCGTTTTACGACCTGAGTCCGTGTAGTGCACAGTGGTTAAATACCAAAGATAAAGACCAATGGTAAAGGGGCCCACATAAAAACAGCCACTCTGCTGATTTATTAGCCTCCAGCAGAGACATGTGCTTCTCAGGGCCACAGTGTAATGACGGCTGCTCTGCAACGTGTTTCCAGTGTTAAGTTGTATCCACTGACAGCTCTGTTATCTGTGCCTCTCGGTAAAAATGGCCAGCTACGTAATGTCTCTGTTATCGCGCTTTGATGCACAGAGCTACTCAGAAACGCACATTCTTTACTGGACAAATGCACAGACTTTGCGCATTGTTGTGCCAAATACGAATGGGTTCTTGTTGCTATTTTTCGCTGTTATCGTTTATGATGAGGACAAAACCTCTTCTTTCAATTCCAGTGCTGAATCTTAAGCTGACTCCATGGTCATTTCTTAAAATGTGTACCCAAAGGTTTCTTTCTTCTTTGACTGACGCTACGAGATAACAGAGGCTGGACTAAAGGGCCTCCTGCTTTTTCACAGTGAGGCAGAAGAAAGCCAGCGAGCCAAGAAAGAGGAAAGCCACAAAGATAAACTCAGCTAGAGAAAACAGGAGAGCAGAGAATGTTAAATTATGATAACCTCAAGTCCTCCTCTGATGACACACGGTCTTCTCTCTGTCTGGGCTGATTGTGTTGACAGCGTCGTTTGCTCATCTGAGTCCAGTCTCTGCATTGTATCGCTATGATGAAGTGTGAGGAAGATGTTTTGCTCTTCTTCTTAAATCAAGGTCTGAAGTGTATATATCTTTTTGTAGAAATACGAGAAAAATGGTTAAACAATGAAGCCCACCACAGTGCTGAAGAATGACTAATGAAGAAATGCTTGTGGAAGGAATTTATAGAGACGGACGAGATGATTTCATCAAAATGTCAAAGGGCATTGAGTTTTATGGCTGCACCAAAAACGGTTCAAAACGGTTCAATGTGGTTGCCTGTTGTCAAAAGTCAAATTCAATAATAAAAGACAGTCCTTACTAACAGGAGTCGTGGTTAGGATTATGAGCAGTATTGCCATACTCATGACATCTGTGAAGTCTGGTGTCTATAGCATTTTTAGGCCAGGGATTCATGTAATGAAGAGCTACTGCTAGTATATAACATATTCGGTCATCTGGGTAAACATGAGACTTTGATATCGACTTCCAACACCTACCTTCGTACTGTAGCTTACTGGTTGAAATGTTTTGTTCTGTATTTTTCTTTCTAATTGTTCATAGAAGAATAAGTCCTGATCCTTGACTATCACTGAATCACTCATTCAGTGATAGAGGCTCTCTAAGGCCTGAAGAATGGGTTTCTTCTGTATTCAAAGATGAACACAAAATCAAGCCAAATCCATGTTTGCCATACAAAATGCAGTCCTGATGGCACTGTCACAGTGATGTTCCACGGTTGTATTTGTCCATGTTTTTCCAGGCTATGTCCTAAATGATTGGAGACTGCATATGGTTGACCATCCCAATGCCAAAGCTTTGTTAGTTTGAGGTTTCTAGACTTATCAAATGACATTTAGTAATTCTGAAAGACGTTGAAGAGGTGGTGTTTTTCAACACAGTTTTACTCAGGAAAACTTAACCAACACATAAATAGATAAAAAAAAAAATTACCACATCTGTTTGACTTGATGGATCTGATTAGTTTGTGTCTGCATGTATTTAATAAATGTTTTCTGTTTTGTGAATCCAGCGCAGAATTGAAGAACATTAGACAACCAAAGCACGTGCAGAAAAAAGGAGCAATTGGTGTTTCTCTGTGAATTTATTCTTGAGTATTTCGGCTCAATGCGTAACATCCACAATGTTAATGGAGGGTTAAAATACTTTTTGTGGTTTTATGCCGTTGCCACACAAAATGAAAAGAAAAGAGTAAATTAAAAAGGTTATTTCTTGTGTAAAACTCAAATCGGGTCCTCCACTCAGTATGGCATAGAGAACAGACTGCAGTATCTGAATCAATCTAACATTTTCTATCACTTTGTAGAATAATTTTCTTTTATTTCATGGTGTAGTCTTATTCTCAGACAACATGCAGTTGTATTTTGACTAGAATTTCTGCACACAAACCACAACTCACTAGAATATTAGTCTGAAATATAAATCAGCCCCTCATATGTGTTATGTAACCTTTGAAAAACCGCAAACTTCACTCTCTGCCTCCTTATTGAGACATATGGAGCAGCAAGCATGCTTGGGGCCAGTTGCTGATGATATGTCAGCTTGAGGACCCAGGCTATGGATTACTCTGCTGGAATGTCTGTAGTCCTCTTATTCAGCTCTGGCAGAGAAGGTTAATTCTGCCCTCCGAAATAATTATTGTTTTAAATAATCAGTTTAATTAAACCATACTGATCACTCTTTCTGAAAAATTTGATTTAAATTATATTTGATCAACTTTACATGAGATCTAAAGAGAGAACCTGTTCAAAATAATTTGAAAGCAATGTGATTTGTCACAAAATAAGACAAACTTGATTCAGCTCCAAATATCTACAACGTCATGTTTTCCATTTCCATAGTATTTCATAGCATAAACAAGTAACTATGTTACATTCAGTTGTTATAAACATGCCATATATATCAAATATGACTTAAAAGATATTTAATGCTGTGGGTCTCTGTCTCTTTAAGAAACTCTTACTCCTTCTGACACTGCCTCCAGGAAGTCATCACAATATCACTCCTCTGTTTACCCCTTAACAACATTTTTACCAGAGTTTCACTGAGAAGCAGCTCGTTTAATGAGCTCAGCAGATGTGAAGTTCAACCAGATATTTGCTAATTGCTGCTGGCTAGTCTGAAGGAACTAAGTGGGGGAGTCCAAAGGGAGCACTGCTCTGTGAAGCAGAGGCTTGGAAGCTTGGAAACTGCAGCTTTGAGGAGCAGATTTGTCCACTCAGGAGTTTTGGACTTATGAATGGTTGCCATGGGAGGTCCAAGGATTTCTCAAACATGCATTAGAGAATCAAAAGAATACTTCAGGTTTGTTTTTCATAAGGGAATAACATTATAACATGATATAAAACTCAAACAAGTTGATTTCACATAAAACTGCCTCTTTAAGTTGTACCTGTGGCCAAAGGAACTGCTGAAAAGATTCAACTCAACTTGTGCTACATCAGTAAAGAAAGACAGATGAAAAGACAACGTTCACTCCTGGTTCTTGTTCCTCTCGATCTCTCCATGGCGCGCTCTCCCCAATGGGCTCCACTGCCATTGACTCAGCCTCAACGGATGTCAGTTCTTCCTTCTTTTCCTTCTCGCTCTCTCTCACTCTCGCTGACCTTTTTTAGTGATGAAAGCGCTGATGTGATGAGGCTTTCATGAAAGAAATATTTGGACGGCTCACAAGCTGCAGCCTGTGCTTTGAAGCCCACAATGGTGATGTTGACAGCAGCCACTGCACCAACTAATGAGGCAGCAGAGACGGCACTTCTTCTAAGTGCTTCTGTGATGCAACTTGGATGGCACCCAGCTAATGCCACCACAGCAACACTGCAAGGATAGCGCCTCTGAATGAACTGATTAGCCCTCCTTGAGAGTCACATCTCCAGCATGGACTTGCGCTTGATTGTCAAACTTCTTAATAAATAACTCGACTAGACTGGTAAGCAATTTATACAATAGTGAGAAATTTTCATGAGTACGTAATCTTGGTAAATCCCCTCATGTTTGATTTACAGCTCTGAACATAAAGTTTCACTCTGGATTCCCTCTAAACAGGGCCGGCCCAAGCTTCCATGGGGCCCTAAGCGAAATGTGGTTTTGGGGCCCTCTAGTTCTGCTAATAATGTCCGATCATTAGATCATTCACACACCTGCTATAAACTTATTGCATCTCTGGCAGTGCTGTTTACATTATATACATGTATAATATAGGATACATTTATTGGCCAACTGATTTATCGACCAGTTGATTTCTGGGCGCCGATTTCCTTAATTTTGGGGAATTGTGACCGGACGATACTTACATGTGAAGCTGATCTTATCTCCTGATCTTATCTTCGTCAGCAAAGGTTTAAAAATCAGTCTCTGTCCTCGTCTGCTCTGCAGTGAGACGTTTCTTTTCTCCCTCCCTGAAGGACAAGTCCTTTTTTGAGACATTGTTTTGCTTACTTAACTTCTGACCGGAGCTTTGGATGTTTGGATGCGCACTGCACACTGCACGGCAGCTCATGATACCGGCGAAGCGTGCGGTACCTACCGGGGCCCCCAAGAGCAATTCAAATTTTTTTTTTTTATATATATATAAAATAATGTTTTCTACATACATTATCAAACATTGTAAAAACAAATCACCTCAGAGTGAAATTGTCTGTTTTTGATATTATAATGACAGAAATTATTACAAAAAAAAAAAAAATCAGCTCCATTGAGGGGGCCCCTTAGTGGCCCTGGGGCCCTAAGCGGCTGCTTAGTTTGCTTATGCCTTGGTCCGGCCCTGACACTAAATAAAATATCTGAGGAAGGAAAGTGAAGTTACTGTTGCCTGTTGTTTCAACTTCCTGCATGTAAGGAGTCCTGCTCTGCAAAGCTTGAACAAATTAAACATGGCCTACAGCCATTATAAATGCCAAGTCAGAACTGGAAAATAGGGATGTTAACAAAAACAACACCCAGAAAACCTGTCCTGTCTGCTGGCTCAGTGAAACTTGTGCATTTAATTATGTGCCAGCCACTGTAAAACTGCAGTGAACACTGAAAAACTGACCTTTAGTACTGCATGTGGTATGGCTTCACATTTTGTTTGAGTTGTTAAGTGGTTGGTAACAGACGCTGGAAATCTAATTCATTTAATTAATTGCAATATTTGCTGTAATCAGGGTGCCTGAGGCTTCCGCAAATCAAATGCAACACTTTGTAAGATCTTAAGCCATTTTCACATGTGCAAAGTGAGACGTTAAAATTGGGGGCCCAGCAAGCAGCAGCTTATTTGCATATTAGTAGCCCTCAAACGTCTCATTCTGAAAGGAGCTCAGATCTGACCAGGTGAATTCTCATTATCTGAAAAATGATTTTACACAAAAAAGTGCAATGAACCACAGACCACAGACCTATGTTAGATTATTCAAGGAAGCGCAATAGGTCCCCTTTAAACCGTGTCTCTTTTCCAAATGATCAAATGTTTTATAGCTTTTAGCTTAAGTTTGAACCTCCCTGAAGGAGATTTATTACATTTGTGCCTAAAGTTGACACAATGTCCTGAGGCCTTAATAAAATGTTTGCAACTCGCTCTGGTTAAAATACCACAGAATTACTGGACCACAGCATTACTTTAGACTGGTGCTGGGTTGGCCAAATCACTTCCAATTTTTTAACTAACATGCTGACTCTGCTGACAACCAAAGAGTCACACTGACACAAGGAAGTTCGTGGAAAAGCACTAACCGCCTCTTAGGCTCAACCTTGTCACGACCTATGAGATGAGCTCCTGTGTTGGTGATAACGGGAGACAGAAACACACAATTGTATATGTCCTCTTCAAAGAAATCCACCCCCACTTCACAGACTAATGTAATTGGGATCATTGCATCAGGATTGCATAAGCGCGTTTTGTTTAACGTTATTATTGTGTCGCATTCACCATCATTTATTCGTACTGTCTTTGTTGGGTGAATGTCATAGTTCCAGATCTTCAACACTTCTGGGAGCCATTTTTACTAAAATATTTGCTTTGTTTTTCATCATACCATGATGTTACAGATTCTATAATAATTACAGGAGATCAGTGGACATGTTGACCTTTAATTGTCAACAAAACGTACATTACACAGTACCTTATAAAAGTTTTAAGGGCTCGTTATGGCCAGGCTGATGAAAATCTTGTCATTTTGTTCTCAGCCTCATGTCGTCCACCCGTTCTTGTCACAACTCACCAAGCAAATTTTTCACACCAATTTCCATGCATAACTATTGTGTGATTTTGGCAGCAGGACTGGTTTAGCAAAGAACATTCATGTGTTAGAACGGCCCATTCAAAGTCTAATTCAGAATGTTTGGCTAGATGTGAAAACTGATGTCTGAGGATGAGGCACTGCGAGTTCAATCTCAAAAAATAAATGAACATAACATTCGGAAATGGGAGTGATGATAACGCTCCAACCAGGTTTGATTTTTTTAGGCACCCTAAATGAACTCATACATAATCTATTGTTTGAAAAATGCCTTTTCAAAGATTTTTGCCTTCCTTGTCCAGCATTTTCCAGCCATAAAGTTAATTTCTTTCAAAATGCTCAAACCATTTAACTGTGCATTGCTGACCAAAAGCATTCCAGTGTTGATTGCTGTTCTGCCGCACAGGCCAGCTGGAAAGTTTCCCTGATACGTCTGGCTCACAGAACAGATCAGTAGCCAAATAAAACATTGGTGGCGTGGCAAGGTAAGGCCCTGAGAGACCATCATCAGACTAAAGGGTCAAAGTTTGATTTGACCTGTTAACTTGAAGCCCACAGGTTTCTGGCTTTTAATGTGGTTTTTGATTACAAACGCCAGATCATTTAAAACCAGGTGAGCGTATCACCAGAGTCCAGAACGACGAGTGTTGGGCGAACAAATTATTTCTGACATTTTACTTTCTGTTTTTTCTTTGGTGTTGTGTTCATTGGGTCTGTGGGTGTTCTGTAGTGTTATTATGAATCTCTAGTCTTCTTCCCTGTCAGATAGCGCAGCTCTTCCAGTGTGGTCTGAAAGGTAAACAGGACCCGGGGGGGGGGGGGGGGGGGGGGGGCCCGGGCCCCCCCGCGCAGGGGGGGGGCCCCGGGCGGCCCGTGCAGACCGTCCGGCCCCCTCTCCACCCTGGAGGGTCAGAGAACCGGGAGG
>CAEFZY010069709.1:0-10138 GCA_903066815.1 Brachyrhaphis roseni
TGACTTAAAGGAAAATCTCAAGGTACACAGAGTACGTACAGCTGCAGGCGCTGCTGCCCTCCGATAATATCTTATCGGAGGGCGTCTGCGCATAGATCTTAACTTTAACCGTAGGAAAGAGTTTTTTACATAAAGCAATTTATTTTAAACGTTTTTATAATTTCCTTACGGCCGTATTTCCTTCTTTTAAACTCTAAAAATAAACAAATGTTATTACTTCAATGGAAAAACATTTAATTAAATAATTTTTTGGCTGTGCTCCATAATGACAATGGCTATTTTTAGAAATTGCTCCGCGGGCGACTGACAATGTCCCCGAGGGCGACCGGGTGCCCGCGGGCAACGCGTTGGTGACCCCTGCACTAAAACATGGTTATGGCTGAGATGTTCATCTGCTGCCCTGCAAATGAACATCACATGTCTGACGTGTGATTCACATGTCACTCAAAACCACCTAATGATCCACCTAACCCCAAAGTGGTACCTTTACCAACACAGCTCAGGAATAACTTTAGGATCACCTGTCTAGTATTTAAATATCTGACTAAACATCCCATTGGAGCTGATTTTTTATCCAATTATTATAACATTAATATATTAATGTATAATGATGTTTGAAATATAATTACAATATTTATAGTGATGACTTGTAAGTTTCCTCTAGAATAAACAATAGTTCTATATCTTGTCTTCTATTAAATGTGTAGACTTTGTTCAGGTCTTAGTAATATGAATGTTGTTCTGAGCTTTCAGAAAGTCTTTACCCAGTGAATCAGTTCCCATTCTCTTGAACTTATCTGCTGTGGCCCCCTAAAGTCTAAAAAGCTTGATTTTATGCAGGAATTAAGGGATAAGTTCCAACTACTGACGAAGCATCTGAACAGAGACGTAATATGTCAGCACCACCACAAGCCAGGGCAATGGGTAAAATTGTCTTGGCTGGGTTCAGTTGAACAATAATCATACAGCATAACAAAAGTTCCATGCAGATATTCATTATAATCAGTAAGTATTTTTGGGAAAACACAGAAGGGACATAAAAAGAGTGCCTTTGAGTTGAGACATCCATCACAATTCCTGTATTTTTAATTTAGCCTGTTTTCTACATATTTATATGGAAATCATATTCTCTTATTAACTGACAGATTGTAAATTACATTTAACACTGATGCTTCATTTCAACATGCCATCAGCAGCTCTCATTCCCTCTGATAATGGAATGGGCGCAACTCATTCCATTATCAACTCTCATTCATCATTGTGTTTATAAATGAATGCCTGTATTGTCATTGGGCCATAGCAGTACAACACAATTCAGAAATGCAACTAACTCAATGTGACATTCATTCTACAAGAAAAATAGCAGTTAATAAAAGTAGGTTTAAATGTCAATATTGTCCTTGCTTCTAGTGTTGCTGTTTATGTGGAGTTGGGTTCTGCTCAACTGGGATCCCATGATTTGGTTCTGTCCTGATTCTTCTAGAGTCGAGATAATTAACATGGGAAAAAATGTCTTTAAAGATGAAAACCTCTTTAGAAAACTGAACAGAGCATGGAAGGAGATCTTAGTGTTTGGATTCAATCTTTAACAAGTCAAAGTAAGACCCAACCTGTTGAGGTTAAACATCTGTCAGCTGCTGTTTCTTTTTCTGAGATTAGGAATAATTTTAGATTTGTGTTGTCCACATTTATTTGCATGGGGACAAGTGCTAAGTATAAAAAAAACTGAATAATATAAATGTATAGCTTTGCTAATTTGCAATTCAAGTCCCAAGATGAGCCTTTCACAACCAGTCCTAGTTCCAGTGCTAAAATTTCTTAAAGTGGAACTAATAATTGCGTTGAATTCAAATTTATCATCCCAAAACTGCCAGTGACGCAGATTTTGGAGTAGAAAATACCATGTGTTCTTCACCCAGACGGCAGTTAGATTTTTTTGACCCATATAAATATAGAGTGACTGTGGATCAATCAGGAGATCATTTATCTTTTATTTTGAAGGTTGAAAGCTACACTCCAACTTCTTCCTGTCTCATATTGATGTATCTTTGAGCTAGGCACTTAACCAAAAGTTACCTACAAATCTGTGTATTGGTGTATAAATATCAGTGTTTGAGAGCAGCTTTGACAGGTTAAAATAGTAATATAAAAGTTCAGTCCATTTAAAGTTTCTCATGGCATAGATCTCCTTTCTAAGGATCCTGATCGTAGTAACTGTTTCATTGTCTGACATTTTCTATCTGTTCTGCTTTCCCATATTGTTTTGCCATTAGAAACTATGTGTTGTTGATATCCATCAGCATATACGTTGGTCACCAGGAGATGCTGCTTTCACTATCAGTTTACAGGTGAAGAACTCTCTCTTTTCCACTAGCTCTGGAATCATCCAAAAGTTCAAAAAATAAGCATACATGATTTGTGTGAGAGTGGTGAAAAAGACAGTTGTTCTTGTATTGATGCATGAATGACCTTATTTGACAAATATCTGGGGTAGCTGAGACTGTTGGAAATAAAACCATCTGAACAGGGAATGGAGATCAGGGTTCCCTCAATAAACTGTTGTGTGGTTGATCTGGAAAAACACCTGGTTTGGGTGACATGTGCTTTCTGTTGAAATGCAGTTCTGTGCATTTCAATGCATGATGGATATTAGTGTCCATCATAGTGTTCTTTACCTCACAGCTTCAGTATTCAAGTCATGAACTCCAGTTTCTGTTTAACATTAAGTTACCTTGTATTCCTTCCTGAATAAGGTTTTTGTAGGCCATGTAAAATGTAGAGTTGAATGTTATTGTGTCAAAGCATTTATCAGTGTGTGCTACCTGTATCTTGTGAAGATTTTATGAAAAATGTTTTTGATAATTGCAGCACTTTGTGTTCATGAAATGCCTTTAATCTTACAGTGCTTTTGGTTTAAATGCTTAATACTAATGTATAAATGATATATTTACCTCTTTTAGAGAACAGTAAAATGTAAATACATTATAAATGTTTTATTTTTGCAGTTTAACGTTTTGACAGTGTTTTTCCTATAAAAGTGTACTTTTTGCTTTACTTGCACACAGTCTGTATGCAGTTTGAAACGCATACATGTTAGTTGAAGTTAACTATTCATAGGCTCGTATAGGCGAAGCCACATCAAACAAGATTTAATGAACATTTTAACACCTAAATATTTCTTGCTCCAGCATGTTTTAATTCAAACTAATGATGCTTAAAAGACATTCAAGTTTGCATTGTCCTCATTCATCCAACATTAAACTTAGCTAAAATGCAGAAGCAGATTGTAGACATTAAGCCCAGTCTTTTATTCAATAACTTCAAACAATCATCTCCTGTATGACCTTATCAGAGTTCTGTGTTATTATTAGAGAAGTATTTTCACAGAACTATTTAAGTTTAATTGGTGCTCATAAGAGCTTTCATCAGACTGGGATCTGGACAGGGGATTGGCTACTTCAACAACCTAATTTTATCCTTTATCTGTTATTCCATTGTAGATATGAATTGTCTTTTTGGATGAGCTACTTGGGTCAAGCTTCAACTGGAGGACAGATGGCCTTAACTCTGCCTTGAGAATACATTGTGAATGGTACAGAGCAGGGCTACTCGGTGGAGCAGGTGGTAGCACCTTACAGCAAGAAGATTCTGGCTTTTCCCTGTGCATCCATCAGTTTTCTCTGGGTATCTTGGCTTCCTTCCATAGTCCAAAAACATGACCGTATTATTAATTAGTCTCTGTAAAATTGCCCTTAGAGATGAGTGTGTGTGCATGGTTGTTTGCCCTGTGATGGCCTACCTCCCCACAGTGTACTCTGCCTCCCACCCAATAACTGAAGACAAGTAGCCTATCTGTTGGGTATAGGTGATGGCTGGATGGTGCCGAGCTGTTCAGGGTAAACTTAAATGAGCTCAATGTATCCAGAACCTCTGGCTGTAAAATCAGGATAAACCATCACTTCCATGCTCATCAGAATATACGAGGAGCTAATGCAAAACATTTTAGCCAAATAGCTATAGTAGCATCCAACAGAAATTTCTCAAGCTGGTTTGCTTGGAATGTAAATTTAAAAAGCACGGTAACGTGTAAGATGTACCTGTTGATGTTGTGACCTCAAGGTAAACTCTGATCCATGTTGTACGTTATTGCCGTTGTATTGACACAAATATGTGTGCTACAGAGCAACTAACTGCCAACTGTTTTTCTGATGTAAATACTGTGATGCAAGCAATGAGGGTGAACTTAATTTTTCACACCCGCATTCTGCGTTTTGCTTTGGTTTTTGGTAAATAAATTGATTGTGTCAGATGAATTTGTTATTTGTCACTCGAGGTTGTATTCGTTTTAAGACTTGGTTTGAGCCAGATGATTTGGATATGGTCTAGCGGCATCCTTTGAATTAAGGAAGGGTATACTTACGGTACTTTTTCTGACGCAATTTCTGAGATTGTGACAACAGATTAGTTTGGTTTTGTTTTTATAACTGTGTTAATTTTGTCTAAGACATTTTAGATTAACCCAAATATTTAATAGTAGAACTTGTATGTTATCTAGAATCCAAGGATTTTAAATGAGAAGGTTGAAGAAAACATAAAAAAAACAAAAGGCCTTACTGATTTTGTCAAATAGTTAAAACTCTCAAGCTATGTTCAATTTTCTTTCTGAAAAAAAAAAAACAATCTTTCTCTGGTGTTGTGGAGACAGAAGGCCACCAGTAAAAGGCAGACTATAGGTAATTTGGTGTTAGACAAATTTATAAGCTCCAGCAGTACCAGTGATCTATATTGAATGTGTATGTAAGAAACACTGCAATACTGCAAAAATATTATGGTATTGGAACAAGCTGCTATAATATGTCTAGAGCTCCGTAAGGTGCTACAGATCTCTTTCTCTTAAATGTATTGTTTGTACATGTATCCAGCTTAGCTGAAAAGCTGCCATGTGTGCCTGCTTCTACCTTATATACATATTTTTGTTGTACTGTGAGTCTTTGTTCCTCTGTTCAGACATGCTTGTAATTACATGGTCCCAGTATACCGCTGCTTACAATACCACCACATGTAAAGATGTTGAAAGAAAGAAAAGAAAGATGGGAACGTGCAGATCCTCAAACGTTTTTGCATGCTGTTCAAAGTGAGTTGAAGGATCAACTTCATCAGACGTGTTGGGTTTACTGCTTGTTATTTCAGCATTTTCACCCACATTGTCTATAGCAAAGTCAGAGCACAAGCTCTACAAGTTCCTACACATTTTCCCAGACTACTGTCACATTTTATACATATAGGCAAAATAAATCATACATATAAGTACAAATACATATGTGTTTATAGATGGTGAAAAATCAATGCTGCAGCTTTTGACAACTGATTTTTTTTTCCTTCTTTGTCTTTTTAAACATTGTCCAAAGAAAGTTTATTTATTGGTTGGCAAAATAACCAGACTTCATTCAAATACAATGCTGCTATGAAAGAGGAGAGTTGCATTTGTCAACTCTCGTATTTTTACTCAGTGTAATGAAAGTTCAATAAAGTTAAGGAAAAGGATCAACTTCTGCACTTGTTTGGTTATTTTCATAAAACTTTCACCAACCAGAAGTTCTTTTGTAAGAATATTATGTATTCATGCTCTAAGCCCATCGGCTGAAAGAGTTAATGCAAGGTGGCGAAGTGATTCAAATGAATGGAATAAAAGAAGAGGTCACTGAGATATATAATCCAGGAAGTGCTGGGTCTCCTCATTTTCCACAGATCACCTGTCAGAATGGGATCATATTTTGTTAAATGATGGAAGGGAGTGAACAGGCTTGTAAGCTAGGTAACTAAGAGTTTACTGTTTTCTCAAAAGCTGCACAAAGCAGATGCTAATTGTGTCACAGTGAGCACTCTCAGTGGCTTCTGAAAAATATCACTCAGTTCAACAGAGTTTAGTTTATTTATAGCATGCAGAGCTGGGTAAAAAGGGCAGGTTTCTATTCTGTGGGAATGTCAGTGTGAACTCACTGAACCCAAACAGAAAAGATTACATACCTCACAGCACCACGGGTATTGTTCAGGTCCAATCAAACCCTTGTCTCATTCTCCTGACTGTGTGGAGGCTCTGCAAAGGATCTGCGAAGGCTCTTTCACATCCTTTAGCCGTCCTTTTTATTTTCTTCGGACTAGTTTTATTCTTTTATTATACGTTTTAGGGTTAGAATTAGGGTTTCTCCCCAAACACGGAGTTTGATTCTTGGAGAAAGAATCAAAGAGACAAATGTGTGTAGAATTCGACAGCAGAACTATATTTTCTTCTGTTTTACTAGTGTACAAAGTTGTTATTTGAAAAATACATCAGTAGTATTGTTTTTTAGGGGTTATCTGATGTCACAATATTTTTTTTACCTGCAAGAGTCGTCTACAGTAAAAGAAGGGACTGAGTCGGTTGGCATGCTTTTTTTGTCTGTCGGCCATATTGGATTTAACAAAAATAATTTCTTGCATTTGCAGCTGATGGCCAATAGTTGATAGTGTATTTTATGATGCATTAGTGTCCACTTCAGTGGTCTGTGTGCATTTATGACATAAAAATCCATCTAAGTTATCTAAAATAGCTTTTAGATAGCTGTCCACTTCAGTGACCACTATGTATGAAAGGGTTAAGTTCTTCAGTAGAGAAGGGGTAGTTCATCAGACCATCAGTATAACTCTCTTTCCTTCTTAAAACGTAAACATTTCAACTTTCAGTTTTCTTCCTTCCCTGGAATTCATTAAGTGTTAAATTATTCCCACTATGTATCTCCACAAATGTGCTTACTAAAATATCAGCCTTTTCCCTACGAGGTACTGCTGCTATATTGTTTTTTATTAAGTATTGGATACCATTCTCTTCTAACACCCATCCCCATATTTTTATCATTCACTAAATTTCTTCTAGTTTTGTGTTGCTACCAATTGTGTCACAGAAATCTCTCCAGTATTTTCTTTCTGCTCTTCTTGTTGTACTTCTTACTTTTGCCTATGCCTCTTTATTTGCAATTAAATGTTGAAAATGATGAGACCTTTTGACTAATTTAAATGCTTTATTTCTTTTTCTTGCTACTGTTCTGCACTTATCAGTCCACCATGGAACTAACTTTCTCCTATATTTCTCTGATGTCTTTAGAATAGACTCTTCAGTAGCTGTTGAAATGGAATGACTTGACTTATACTTTCAATATTTGAATAATTTTGAACATTTAAAAGTTTACTTTCACATAAATTATAAAAATTTTCCCTAATTAGCTTTGCCAAATACCCACTTTCCTCTTAACATTTCAGAAATTTGTATCTGACTCATCAGGAGGGCCATCAGGAAGAACACTGGCCATAGGCAGGGGTTCAGTCTGCTGGTCAAACTGGGAGAAGTCCAGTGAGTTCTGAGACATCCTTGTTCTCAGGCTAAAGCCAGGGATAAAAGAGAAATTATTCAAAAGTCTAATAGAAAATACATATCTGATTCCTTCACATTCAGAATAAACCTACAATTTCAGCATCTTTATAGCTAAATACCGACATTGTGAAGCTGAGCTGTAAAACAGAAGAATAGCAGCTCCAGCTCTGATCCTGACTGACCTTTCCTCACAAAATCCCCTGGTTTTTAATGAACAGTGGTTTCTCATCAGCTCTCTCTCATTAGAAAACACAGTATGAAAACGTTAGCTATGCTAAGAAAATTACAATCAGTGGTTGCTTCGACCTATGTAGGAAATATTTCTCGGTTGTTTAGAAGCTAGTCTCTGGCTGCAAAGTCAAGTAGTTCTGCTCGTAAAAATTACATTAATATTTTCTTTCATCCTTATCTGTGAAAGAAAATGCAAATGAATCCAGTTTGTATTGTAAAACGATTGAAACAAATCCACACAGCGCTTGACTTAGGGAGCTCCGATTGCTCTGCCACATACAAGATGGCAGCGACATAACGTTAAGACTCAGAGTTCAATGAGGCGTCTATGCAGGGGCGCCGTAGCCCCCATGAGGCTTTGCGTGATTTATGGGAGCGACTTCCGCCGCAAATCGGAAGTGCCATTCGTTTACATGTCAGCTACTCGCTAACTGGCTTTCGTCAGAGCTTTTAGGCTATAAAATATGTGGAACACCAGATAGCCGAGCTCCACAAAGACGTCTTTCGACACTTTCTAGTATCAAGTTGCTCTCTATAACAGGTTAATGTGTGATTCGGTTCTGTTCTGGTCCATTGGGGAGATTCTCCATATTACGGACCGGAGCGCAGCGGTCATTTCTCCACTGATTTGCAACGATTCTCAACAATGGAGAACCTCGAGGTTCTGATGGATTAAATGAACCCAGATATTTTATTTTGTCTTATAGATACATTTTTCTGGCCCAATCACAATGATAAAGACTCAGATCATGAACTTTAGTACTTTTTAATTCAAACGAAAAATAAAATTCACATCACACCAAGCTAATATTATGTAGTTCTGGTGTTTTATACTGTCTGCACAAACCTGCAGCTCAGATCTCTGACCAGTTTCTCTG
Source organism: Brachyrhaphis roseni (assembly GCA_903066815.1). Taxonomy (NCBI): domain Eukaryota; kingdom Metazoa; phylum Chordata; class Actinopteri; order Cyprinodontiformes; family Poeciliidae; genus Brachyrhaphis; species Brachyrhaphis roseni. The sequence continues at coordinate 8,518 of CAEFZY010069709.1, forward strand.
TTTTTCTCTTTATTACTGTCAGTTCTTCAGAGAAACGAGCTGCTAGCAGCGATGCTAACTCACCATCAGTCCGTTACAAAACGTAACGATAGTGTTCCTGTCACTCCCCGTGATTAAACTCATAATTACAATAATCTGTACTGAACAGCTCTCTGAAAGCAGACGTAAACAAGTTTTACTAAATATTGTATTATAACCGAAAAGAGAGATGTAACTTCTTCATCAATATAGACTATCAAAAAGCCCTAAAAATTACAATGAAATACTGCTACTTCTGGTGGGTGCTGGAAGTAAGACCCGTAATCGTTTGCACAGTAAGCCTCCCAGGAATAAGGTGGATAGAGGAGAAAAGTTATGATAATTCCAAGGGCCCCTGACCGACAGGGGGCCCTCCAAAATTTATTATTTTTTTTTCATAGAAATAAAAATTAAATTGAGGCCCTGTCACTTACCAAATTAATCATATTGTCTATTCTAAAATAGTTTTAGCAGTAAAAATCAAATGTTACCCCTCCCAGACCAAAGAGCACATATCCATATTTGCCCTGAACACATCTGGATCTGCATGAAAAGGTTGTTCCTGCTTGGAGCGCTTGATGGTGACGGTGTTCAGCAGCAGTCAGTAGAAGACAAGAACGACTGTGGCTGTTATTCTGCTGCTAAGAAACATAATAAAGCCAGGGTTTCAAAAAAAAATATAGAAAAATAGAGGGAGAGAGAAAAAACAAGAATATAAATTTATAACCGAGTTTTTCTCCAAGAGAGGTGGGTAGACTGTGTGAGATTATCAACCATTTAGCATAATTAGCTCAGCTTCAGTCTACTGTTTTCCCCCATTTCACTAGCATTCTATGAACGAAGAAAAGAAATCACCAACATAGTCATATATTGAACTTGTACCTGTACCTTTTACCACTTAACAACAGATGAGTCAGTCAGCAGCAGCTCTAACCCACGTCCCTCCTGACCCATCCTCTTCTAAGGGAAAATAAAGCTGCAGTATGTAACTTTTATAAAAAAATATTTTTTTGCATATTTGTTAAAACTGTCATTATGCTGTAACTCTATGGCATGAGAGATAATCTGTGAAAAATCAATTTGTGCTTTCTCCCAGTGAAAGAAAACAACCAGTCAGTGGCAGGAGAGTTTTAGCGCTGTCAATCACAATCTCATCTGGCTGCTCATCCTCCATTCCCTTGGTCTGTCCTATGCCATAGCTAGCAATAACGAGAAGTTGCTTCTCCACCATTGGCACATTTAGTAGTGATTGAATGAGGGTGATTGACAGCACTAAGACCCTCCTCCTGGTTCTGATTGGTTTTTTTGGTTAGAACGTTGCATTACTTTAATCAGTAATGGCAGTTCAGGGAGATGCTGGGGGAGATTGATTTTTTTTTTTCCCCCACTAGGGGGCTTTTTGTGGGTACTAGTGTCCCTTATTTGACAGTAGGCTGACAGAAAGGGGGTAAGGAGAGGGGGGGGGGGGGGGGACATGCAGCAAATGTCGTTGGGTCCGGGGGGCGAACCCGCGACAGCAGCGTCGAGGACTCAAGGCCGCCAAATGTGGGTCGCGCTAATCCCTACGCCACCACAGCACACCCGAGATTGGTCTTTTCACAGA
>CAEFZY010069725.1:0-19682 GCA_903066815.1 Brachyrhaphis roseni
TATATATATATATATATATATATATATATATATATAGATTTGATTGATTATATTGATTTACAGGACTGGTGAGCCTAATGTTGTACATGGGAAAAACAGTCAGAAATTCTAGATGTGCATCACAGGTGGTTGATAGAGTTGATCAAAAACTAAAGGGCTACATAAAGGTCTAAAAAGAAAATTTTTGGTCATTTCTAGTTAAAACTAAAATAGCTAAGCTGGTCAATCCATCCCAGAACTGAGTTATTCTACAGTGATCAGACATTCTTCAAAACATTGAAGTTTATCAAAACTTGCATTCTATCTTGACTTCCTACATGTGGATCTTGGTCCACAATGGTTTCACTTATTCCAACTTGATTAACATACAGATTTTATCTGTGTCCGAAAATAGGTATTTTTTTGCCATTACATGCAAATTTTAGATCTTTAGGAAATATAGTTCCTAAAAACTAGTTAAATAAATCAAATAAAAAGGGAAATGCATGCAATTAGTGCAAGATCCACCACTGTATGCTTTGATGCAGAAATGGGGCTAATCTACAAAAGTAAGAACCTCTATTTTTGGCAGAGCAGCTATAAACCAACAGCACATAATTTTATGCTCGTTTTTGATTATACTTAAACCTCAATTTGCTTTTGACGAGAATTTATAAAATCGTCTAATTATTTTTTGCTGGACACAAACAACATCTATGAAAGATAGATGTTGTCTTCAATATATTAGTATTTTAAAAAAATTAAATGAATTGAGTTAGACCTAAAAAAATAATAATAATAAAAATTCAATTGGCCAGAAATAGCCCGATTGGTGCATTTCTAATGGAAGTACACATTAACCAAATTAGGATAAAACGAGGCACCTGATACTCACAATACAAACACTCCCAAAGCACGTAATGGCTGACTCTGTTCCAGCAGCTACTGTACACCTCTTTGTTGAGAGTCTGACATCAAGTCATGATGGCGAGAGCTTACTTACAGAGCAGACAATCACCCTAAGTCATCAAATGATACACTAAACAAAGGCACAGGTGGAATTTCATTGTAGATAGGAGGTATCTTTCTCAACTAACCCATATGCGTACACCCATACAGTCAGATCTATAGGCTTTAAGTCACGGGACACATTTACAACTGTCTTCATTTCAGCTCTGTGTGCAGTACGCTCCGCGCGTCCATTCAGAAAATAAATGATCCAGAGAGAAGTCTGCGATTGCAACGAGCAAATCCTATAGGACTGCAACGCAACCCGTTTACGTTGTGAAGCCACATTGTGAATGAAGGCGGAGAGAGGGAGTGATCACAACAAAATTACGAGGAAAAAAACGCACAATCGCGTTGTAGAAACCTACACACATCAATACACAGGTGCAAATCTGCGCGCATTTAAAGCAAAAATAAATAAATAATAAAATAGCACGGATACCTGACCAACGTATGCAAGGAATGGCTTTAATTTTTTTTACGATTTTTAAACTTGCGTTCAACTTCTCCTCAGCTGCACTTCAGAACACATTGAAATGATGTGCATGCAGCCTATTGTAGTGAGAACATGCTGTATTCCCTCTTTATCTGACAAAGCCGAGCGCTTTGGGACAACATCTGCTCGCCTCACACGTGCACGCACACTGGAGCAACGATAAAGATGAGCAAGACTGACATGTTGCTCGGGATAAACTCCCCGTGACCCTCTCGGTGCATTTTTAACGCTGAGCTCAGTTTTTATTATTATTATTATTTATTATTATTTTAGGTTTCTTATTTATTTTTCTTTGCGTGCAAACGTTGAGATATATTTTTCAACTTTATTTAGGAGCGCCATGATGAGCTGCAGATGTAGGGCAAAGGAATCACGAGTTGTACGCATGAATATTTCGCTCATAAAATGTATCAAAAGGTAGTCCTGCAACTTTAATTACACAGGAGCGTCGCTGCACATCTGAACTGAAAGCTACGAGTTAAAAAATTTATTTTTCTAAGAAACAGGGCAGCACTGGCAGGCATAAGTGTTCATTCTTTTTTTTTATATATAAACATGGCACCCAAATTCACTACTGCTGCACCATGAGACCCAATAATAGCCCTCCTTCTCCTATCCAAATTCTAACCAGTCGCCTGAATGCATCACTTTGAGGGTAATAATTAATAATAAAAAAAAATGTACCCCGCACACATCTAAGTGACGGACTTCACGCTAAATAAAGCCGAACCATACAAATGAGTCCAAGCAAATGTTGCAACATATATTTGGAGCAAAGTGGAGTAATAGAAAGCAAGCTACCTCAAATAACTGACCTAAAAGCCAAAATGCGCACGTCGGGCTGCCTGCCTCCAGTTGTTCCGGGGCTCAGAGTGTAAAATGCGAGCCAGCATCGCTGATGGAGAGAAAAGCCGACCTGTGGACACACTTTGACCGGAGCAGGACTCTTTGCAAGTGTCCCCACATGACAGTTCAGTTTAAAAGTAAAAGGAAGGGGGCTCGAGCGAAAATGACAGATGGGAAACTTGCGTCACGCCAAGAGAACGCGTTTTGGTAGTACGAACAGAAAACTCGATTTACAGGCGACTCCTATTAATGGCGCTTTATTTACAGTGGTTTTATTAAAGGTCCGCAATAAAAAAAATGAAGTTTATATTGTGTACAGCCTTATTTACTGGGTTAGTAAAGCCAGCTCCAACTATGGAAGTGTCTTGCATTTTAGGCGTGTACTACATTAAACTCACCGATCAGGATTTTATTCTGTAACATGCCTTTCCACTAAATATAACAACCTACGAGCCACTGGAGCCGAAAGACCAACCCCCCTTTCCTACTTTTTTCTCAAATTTCTTACCTGCACTTCGAAGCTCGTTCAAAAAAAAGTGGCGACAGTGTTTCCCTGTTTTTCCCCCCGACGAAGCGTGTTTACTTTGCTTTTCTTCTTCCTCAGTATGTTCCTTTACTTTGTTTCATTTCTCACTTCCATCTTCTTTTCATCTCATCAATAAACACACGCTGCAGCCTACCTTCATAGAAGAGCTCGGTTCAAGTGTGCCCTCCCATTTTTTAACTATACATCGAGTACTTTGAGGGGTGGTGGTGGTGGAGGGGGAGGGGCAAGGGGGCGGTGTATGGGGAGGCGCATAGACGTAGAGGAGTAGACGCCCCGTTGGCTTCGACGTCCAGTGGAGAGGATACGTCAGCGCGTCCGCCATATTGCGAGTGTCAAGAAGCTTCAAACTGTTTTCCGAATGAATGAAACACTAAAGCTTATTTTCATCTTGGTTTTATAGATTACATATTAAAGACAAACTCTTCAATTGTGTTGCTACTAATTGGATACACCGAAATTAACATTTCCAAATGACATTGTGGATAAAATTTGCTCGCCTTTAATTTGCCTCTGAAAATACATGAAAGCTCTTAATTTTATTAAGTATGGGGTATAATAAATTATCCTTAAAATTAGTGTACCTGAGCCATTCTAATTATTATTTGCTACCCCATTTTATTCCCATTCACTGCCATTTTGACCCTTTCTACACCAATTTTATACCCCAAACAAACTATTTCCATATGAAAGGCTTCTTTCATATCATAAACATTCTTCTTTTTCTCTATGTTGGCCATTTTGGGGTGGTAATGATAATTTTGTAAATTACAAATAAAAAATAACAAATTTGTGTACTTGGTGTGACAGATAAAGCATAAGTTATGGATGATTATATGAACAAAATAATAATAATAATAAAACCTTTTTCAGTTGTCTTTTTAGCATGGTTTTATCATTAATGGTGAGAGTAAAAATTAAATTGTTTTGAATTCCAATTTTAATTAATAGATTTTTTAAGCTTAATAATCAAGACATCAAACAGTAATGTTTGACCTACAGTAAGACCTTTGAAGGAGAGCATTCTTGCTCGGTTCTTTTCCACCCACAAGATGGCGGCGATGCTGACGTACGACACGGACGCTGATGCGGCGTCTAGAGTCCTACTTCTATGACCAGACACGCCTTTTCACTTGAAGCTGCCATTGGAAGCGCAGCGCACAGTCTTGGGTTGGAGCAGAAATCCGTCAACATTACAGCGCTCCAATGGCAGGGCGAAGGGGAATCACGATGGGATCATTATGGCTCTCTGTGGGAGGTTGTGGGGAGTTGTAGTGATAGTACTTCACTAATTCAAGTTCCTTTCACCTACACGCAGCGACTGTATTTATTTTAATGTTTGTATAATTTGAAACTAGTATGTAAAGGATGTTTAACAACCTACAAACCTATCCCATTTTTGCGCAGTTTTTATAGTTGTTGACGCGGTTTCAATGCCTGCTTGACAAATATGAATGAACTCCAAAATCTGGATCAGAAGGGAACAAGAAGGGTACTGTCACCTCCACGTCCATCATTGGTCTGAACTTCTCATTGGACACGTCCGGTGTCTGTCTAGCAACTTACCCCCTCCTAGGTCGCTGATTGGACGGCGGCCCCTGTCAATCCTTCCCCGGCGCACAACATGCTAGATTGACTGCCCGTGTCTTCTACTTTCTACGCATTTCTATTTTCTCATTTATTTATTTTTTAACGTCCCGAGCTGACCTCGGGTTTACGAGCAGGGGGGAGAAAAAATGAAAAAAATGGTGTCGGTTCACAAGTGGCCAATCAGATTTGGTAGAGTCGCGTGTTTTTTCCCCTCTCTTTTTGTTTTGTGCTGTCATTTTCAGGAATCATGGAAATATATGGTGTAAGAAAAAAAAAAGAGAAAAAAAAGCAGCGTCGGCTCATGTGGGATACCCTCCGCCTTAATGCCCCCCTCCCCGTCTAGACAGTGACAGGTGTGTGTGTTGCCCAGCTCCGAATAATGAACCACGTAGACTTTGAGTAAAAAACCATACTATTTTGTAGTAACCACTGGTGGATGTACCTCATGTTTTTGTTTTGTTTTGTTTTAACTGGCAAAGAGGTCAACTAAGGTTAACGCTTCTCCGAGTTCCAGCATTCGGAACCTGAACTCCCTCCAAGAAAAGCTGCCCTCTTGAACTCTGCTTTGCACAGCCCTCCAGCTGAACATGAGGAGACAGAGGTGTCTCTTAAGACCATCGCCATCTCCCACTACCGTCCGGGATACTCTTACGTGAGTACACACGCTGTAGTGAGCACCGGGGCCCTGTCTTGACTGTGCGCGCCACCTGCAGGTCTACTTGGAAGACAATAATACCGCGGGTTCAACGGAGGACACCTCCCTCCGTCACTGCTTTGACCTACATTAACCAGGAACACCGTCGCCCGGCCTTAATGCGATAGTTTAAAATCCCCCAATAAATCACCTGGGCCTACACAGAATGCCTTTTAACGTCAATTAAGCGTGGGGATTCATTTCTGGGATCAGAACTGGGACATGCTAAGAGGAGAACATCCGCATGCCAGACCGGATCAACCGCAGCCTGTGCAGGGAAGGATTCACCAGGCAATGGAAAGTTTGTGTCTGCCGAACTTGCTTTGCATGCTTTTTTTTTTTTTTAAACGAACTAAGAGTGAACGTGTTTTTTGGGTAAAAGGGAAGGAGCGTCATTTTATCGAAGTAATTGAAACATGTTAATAAAATACTATAGTAACACAGTATGCCAGTTTACGTCGTTCATTTGTTTTACATCAGCGTGAACTTTTTAATGAATGACTCAATGAACACAAAGGTCTGAAAATAATTAAACAACAACTGAAATTCTTATACACGAAATATTTGTGAGAAAATTCTGATGGTTAACTAAAAAAATAAAAAGAACAAGAGACCATTTTCTGGAAAATTGCTTGGTATTCCCAAAATGTTTTATATTGTCACTGATATATGAGGCTTTTTTGTTTAATGCTGTTATCATAACGTATGCATTTAAAACTATGTTTATTCACCACATATTTTGTAATTTTGTAGTCTCTGTAAGATATGCTTATTAAGAGGGAGCTACAGATTGCGCATATATTTTTTAAAAAATTTGCTGTTTATTGATTTGTTTAATGGAACAAAACTATTTTTGTTGAAATATTAGTTAGTTTTCACATTTTGTTCCATCATAGTTGCAGTCATATTATAAACAAAAGGACACAATTTGTATGCATTATGAAGACACTTGGCACACTTTCATACTGTTGCTTATTTTTAACATTTTTGGCTAAAAACTCAAAACCTGTGTGTTTTTGCCTTTTCTTGAAAATGTATTAAATGTTTTTTTGTATCATATTTTCTCAATTCATTATGCTGTTGAAGAAAGTGCATACTTTTTATCAAAAATATTGAAGTTTTGTATAAAAATTATATATTTGCGGTATGTACAGCAGGAAAAAATATTTTTTATAGTATTAGTCAAACAAAACAAGAAAAAGAATAGAGAATAATGTAGACTAAAGTAGATAAAAATGTTAAATAACATGAATTGCAATACTATATTATCAGACTTGACTTGTTTATTTCATTAATATTTTAGTTAAAATGTATGATATTAAATTGTTATTTTGTAATGTTAACTTACCTGACACAAACAGCCAGAACAGTGGTCACTTCTCACTCTTGAAATTAAACATAAAAGAAATCCACAAGGTAATAAAAATAGATATACTTTCCTATGTGCCTGTTCCTCTCGTGAAAGAGCAGAGATACACAAAAAGGCAGTGTGCTCACAGTATAAACTTCTATCATCCCAATGCAAAACAAAAGGATCTTTATGCATGTTTTAACCCTTGCATGTTCAGTGTCAACAAAAGCTTTATTTTTCACTTTAAAAAGGCTGAATGTTATGGGAACTGCTGCATGTTGGGGTAACTGATTTTTATTTTTTTCTGAAAGACTGGACAGGACTTTGTCCTTTTGGAATGCAGCAACTGGTAAAAATAAAATGCCATAAGTTGGCAGTATACGACTCTTACCAAAACTGTAAACAAAAGGAAATCAATCTGCGGTCAATCGTTTTAATCATTTTTTAGTTTTAAATAAGTAGCAGCTGTACATTTAAAGAGTAAGAAAATCACTGATAAATAAAATAGAAGATAAAATATTTTCCACTTCAGTTTCACGGTACCCTCTTTTTAAACGGGAACATCATGGGTTCTCCACGTTTTTACAACACTCTATGTGACCAACAGAGGGCAGCATTGAGACCCAGTGTCTACTGGGTCTCAATGAAGGAGGCATGTTTTTATCTGCCTCCTTCTTCCCTTTATTTGTAGCTTTCCCTATTCAAATAGATGCTTTGAATTGATTTCTTCTCTTTCAAATGAGCCTCACGGTGTCTTGATGCACAAGAACATAAAGTTGCGCACAGGTTTCAATGTTAAATTGACTCCTTGTTCTTTATGTCTGACCATTTGGATTTATGGACGATTTGGAACTAAAAACTCTCACTACCCGACATGGAGGGCATCCATACTCCCACTGCTTCTGTAAATTAGATAAAATATGTGCAGCGCAAATGCTCACAAAGGCCTCGTCCTTGTGCTTCTTGTTGGGTTTTTTTTATCGTGTTGCTCAAAATGAATGGCCCACAGGTTATTCATTTTGCAGAAGGCCTCTAGACAGGGCATAATGAGCAATAAGGTGACTGATAATGTGCAAACCGATCTGAGGATTTGCAATTAAAATATTATTTCTCTCACCCTTCTACAGATACAGAAGGGTGAAAGGAGCATCATTCATTTCAGGGATTTCTTTTATCATGAAGAATGTTTTCACGTCCTCCATTTCTCCCTCTTTTCAAACAAATCTGGACCAAGTTTTATTTTGTTAGTGGCGTCTAATCACACTTCGGGCCTTATTGTATTTCTTGGTTGTAGCAATGTATTTTTGAAGGTTCAGTTGACATAAATGATGTTTTAGCATGCTTCATTTCATAATGAGCCCATTTCTATGAGAAACATGGAGTCTGTGTCCTGTGACCATAGCAAGAGGGGGTTCCTGGAGCAAAGATCAGCTTTATCTACGAATGAAAATGAAGCCATATGGTGGAGCTATATGTTTAATTGGCTCACAATTCAGAGCTGCCACATACGGAGATGGGAGTGGAAAAAGAGGATGACAAACACAAAGGATGGTTTATAATAACGATGCCAAATATGTGAAGCAATAAATGTGCAATAAATTTAGGTCCTCGTGTTCTTTTTGTGGCTTAACAAGTTCATATCAGGTTTTAACACTTTCTCCCAACCTCCTCCCTATCACAGCACATTCCATGAATGTTCCTGCGTCATCTCAAGAGCACGTCAGATTAAATTCGCCTGTACTGTTTTGTGCAAGGCTACTCGGAAAGCCAGACAAATCAATCCGCAAATGAATAAGCCAGACACACCTCAATACTGACAGCTTCACCAGCAATGGTGATTCAAGATGACTCACAAGGACAAGCATGCAGTATTTATGAATGTCTCTTTTTCAATCTCACACAAATGGTCCTACTTTTTTTTTTTTTTTTAACAAAGCATAATTTCTTGATTCGAGTACACATTTTGCTTTATGAAACACTAGCAAGTTTAAAATGTGTGCATTTTTAAAAACTTTTTGTATGTGTACAGCCTTGTGAAAGTATTCACAGCTTTGAACTTTTTCACATCTTGCTATACTGCAACCATCTGGTGTGTTGCATTGAGATTTTATGTGAAAGGCCAACACAAAGTAGTGCGCAATTGTAAAATGGAAGAAAACTATGACATGGTTTTCAAAATTTAAAACACTAAAATCTAAAATGTGTAGTTTGCAATTAAATTCAGTCTTCTTTACTGTGAAAATATCCAGTTGAACTAACCTCTTTCGAATGTTTTCAGATTTTGAAAATTGTTCACCTGTTTATTTTTTTTTTCATCTAGAATAATTGTCTACATCAGTCCGAACACAACAGCTCCACATTAAAGTGGAGTTGCTACTGATAGCATTATGCCTGTGGGGTTTCTGTTGTTGAGAAGGCAGAAGAGCTGTCAGATTTGATGGGAATATGGAGGCAATCTTAAAATGAAACTTCCAAAATATCACTGCATATACTCAGTTCAAGGTTTGCATCCCAGCAGCCAAATGATCCTGTGTGTACAACCAGAGCTACGTTAGCAGCGTCAAAATCCTGACATAAATCCATTTAAAACATATAAAAACATTTCAAAATTGATGCTCTACATACAATCTGGAATAACTTCCTAAAAAGTAGTCTCTGGATAAGTAAAGCTGGTGGAGACATCCCCAAAAGGTTTTAACTCCAGCAAAAAGGTACCACAGAATATTGGTTCAGGGGGCTTGAATGCAAATGCTGCTTTTATTTGTGGCAGCTGGTAGTAAGTTCAACAAAGAGAGCAGATCTTCCTGAGAAATAAAGCTAGGCCAAATATTTTCTAATAAAGCAAAACCTTAAAAGCATTCAGTGTTACTATTTAATACTAATTCTTTTAAATCCATTTCTTTAAAAATGTGTCCTTGGAGGCTCTGAACACAGATTCCCATTTTTACAATTTTAATTTGTAAAACATTTCAAAATTTACAATAGAAAAAACAAAACATGAGTTAAAACTTGTGATGATTTTAAAAACATGCAAAAATATTCAAAGGATGGAAATACTTTCACAAAAATTCTTGGTAATTAAAATCTAAAATGCTAATAAAATACCTAAAAGTGCACAATGTTTCACGTTGTACAATAAGTGTGCAATGAAGAGAGCTATTCAGAGAGGCTCATAGGCAAAATTATTTCTTTGTTTGGTTAGCTTGTTTTTGTTTTTTAGGTTATTCGGTCCTTGGTTTTGATTTGCCTATAATTGAGCCTAAAATAGACTCATTTGGGTCGGTGAAGAATGTCACCGATGATATCACTGTAACATCTTTTATTGAAATTCACAAAAATGATCACAAATGTTTCAGATGTGACACAAAACCACAACAATGCCAGACTTCTTTTCTATTGTTGTTTTGTTTTGTTTTTTTCTAGTGACAATCATCTCTGTCTCCTGCAGGGTGCTGTAAGATATTGTAGAAAGTGCACTGCCGGGCCACTATTTGGGTTACAAATAATGGAGCTTTGTCTCTTTGCAAAAGCCCCAGCACTTCAACAAGTCACACAATATTTTAAGTTGAGAAGAAATACTAAGGTAAACAAAGAAGACAAGTGTTTACAATCTGTTTAATATTTGTTTTGTTTTAACTCTTAAAATCTGCATTGGAAGACTAAAACATAATACATTTAGGTATTTAAAGCTGTGACACTTTTCTGTTTGTGTGAAAGTGGTGAATTTTAGGAATATTTTTAGGACCAAACCTGTGTTGATGTTGCACATGGACAATGGTGGTAAAGAGAGTTCAGTTAGAAGAAGTGCCTCGGTCTCTTTTAGCCAGACAGTGGAGGTAACATAAATGAGTTATCACAAAACTGTCTTTCTGAGAACACAGCCCAAGTGCTATAAATGATTAATAAGCTCTTCCTCTAGTCTTTCAGCTCCCAGGGGCCCGTTGTCAGAGTCTGCCTTGTAGCTGAGATATAAGAACAGTGCGATGCAAGTCTCCACAGATCCTTCCTCATCTGTCTGCTTTGTGTTTCACGTGTCATCTCACCTCTGTTTGCCACAAGCACATGAAAGGAGTGCATCGGGAGTGGCACGGGACGCTTCTGACTTTCAGCCCCTCTGTGATGTTTGCAGACTCTCCTCTGCCCTGATTAGAATTCATGCAGCATATTTTACTGTAAATTTGCCTGAAGGCAAAAAAAGTACATTGCTTTTTATTTTTGCTCAGCTGAGATGATTTTTATGTTTGGGCCACTAAAAGAAGTTATTTTTGTTTTGCGGTTGTTGAAGTGTGAAGAGCAAGAACTATACACATGAGTATGTTTGTTGATGGGACATCCGTTTTGATTAGCCTCACTGTTCCCATTAAAGAGTGAATTCTAGAAGTAAATGTAAACAGATGATTTGGCCTAAAAAGCTTCCATAGACATCTTTCCGATCTGTTTCTTAAAGCAGACCTTTTTGGAGAACATTCTCCAGCTGGATGTGCTTGTGCACGGTGAAAACAATGATCTGGGCATATTTTTATTTTCATGGGGAGGCATGAACGTGCCCCACTAAGTGACTGCTCTGTCAGAAGTCGGGCCAAGCCTTTAACCATCCAGGTAGCTGACTCGCTGTCAGAGCCATGGCAGCCGGTAGTGGGCACAAGAAGGTATGTCAGAGTAATTCAAAGACTAGACTGTGACACCGTTTCATTTGTTCTGCTGTCAACTGCTCGGGCTTTGAGAGGCAGAGTGCGCTGTCTTTATTTATGTGGGCCATGCAGCTACAAAGTCTGACTACAACTGTTTTATATAAGAAAAAGGAAAATATACAACTCCTATCAGAAAGTGGAAAATGTGTCAACTGAGTATATACAACTATTTGGTAATGCTTTAATTTTCCTCACAAGTTTTTTCTGGATGGAAGTAATTTTAATGTTTCTAACATTTCACAAAAGATTGTCAAAACATGCAACATTTGACCACGCAACATTGCAATCAAACACCATTACAGCAGCGTTTGATTGCTGTAATGGCATTAAATGTTAGAATGCAATGTAAGAGTATTTAATGAAAAAAGATACCTGATAACTGAGTTCTGATTTAATATTTACATGTTCATCTTAGGGTGACGTAAGTATGTCATCTTCTCATCTTCCTTCAGTGCTCCGTCTGGGGTCTGTCCCATTGAGCTTGATTTCTCGGGATGCATTTCATCCTGGCCACTCAGCAAACAGTAGGGGGAGTTGTGAATGAGAATGTCAAATTTCTAGTGGTCTGCCTATGGTTGTTGTAGAACATTAATTTGCTGTTTCCTAATACTTCACTGATTCTTAAATTTGTCTCGCAACTCTCATTGTTCAGCTCTTCATTCTCTCTTTGCAGTAGGGGGAACATTTAAAACTTAAACAGAGTCTCACCTCCAGCTAATTATAATTTCTCAATAGCTGAGGGTCCAGAACGTCTGTAAGAATGGGCTGATTTTTACCAGGCTAATCTGGTCCTAACACATTTGGTATTTACCACATCCTCACCTGATTAACTAGACCTCCAGAAAAGCAGATTCTCAAGTAGCTTACTGCTCTGAAAGACTTAGGTATATGTCAATGCAATCCCAGAGAAGGAAAATCATCAGTAATGACCTTTAAAAATAAAAATCTTGCCAACAATCAGCAAGGGGATGCTAATCAGACTATTTCTAGATAATTTATGTATCATCATTTGAAGTAACACAGATTGGTTGTAAATTCCAGATTTAAGAAATTTTTCTCCGCTCTTCCTTTGACTTAGTTTTATTGTAGTTTTCTGTCCTTATTTCAGGCTTTATATGGAAAACACCTTATTGCTAAAGTGAATAAAACAGGCAGCTGGAAGCTCAATCATGTCACATTTGATGCACAGTGTTGTGCATGACTAATGGCTGTTGAGAATGCCAATATATAAACAATGTATTTACTAATGAGTAAATTATGATGATGCTGTATCACATACTAGCACAATAAACTGTGACTGTTTTATAGATATGTGATATCTATGTAAATCCGGTACTTGTCATTGGGATATTGAAAGGAGGTTTTTATTAGTTATTTTTATTTGGGTTTACCTCTGGAAAATGTCTGTGGTTTAGGAAGGAAACTTCAGCAGCCTTTAAAACATAACTTATAAATGGGACAGCCTAAAGCTAGAAACGTTATCCGCTTCTGACAGATCCACAGTGGCTTCGATAAACGGAAACAGCCAAGACAGACACTCACCAACAATGACGACTACACCTGGTGTGAGATGGGAGGTAAAAGGTTTCAAGAGTCACTGGCAGTCTGATCTCCACCAGACGCTACAGCATTTGATTCGTGTTGTTCAGGACTTGGATTACCCTCAGTTTTGACTGCTGCAAAAATTATTGGACAGAAAACAAAAAATGAACTCAGTTATATTCTGCAACTGTAGAGGATCCCCAAAATAAAGTGCTGGGCTAATTAAAGCAAAACAAACCTTAGTATGAGCGCCTTTTCTGAAGAATCCAGACACAAACCAAGACTCGTCTTTACAATCAGATAGAGTTCGCATGCTGCACAGACACTGCACAGACAGGCAAGCATGTTGGTCGCACCATAAGTAACCAAACACATGCCTATATTATGGGGATCCTATGTGGCTTTGAAAAGTCTGTAAAAGTATGTAATAATAAGATCTGAGCTTGGAAAAAGACTTACATATTACATATAGTTATTTGAATAATTTTCACCTACAGCCCTAAATCCCACAAACTTCACTTTCATTATTTCTATAGAGGCTTAATACAGTTAAAAAATATTGTAATAAATTATATTGGTTGAGTGATTATTTTTCAACTAGAACTGCACATGATAATAATAGTATAATAATAATTCAACAATAAAATTGTGATTCTATTGTTGAATGTTGAAATGATAATATTGATAAAAACAAACCCAAATATTCTCCTCTCTTTTTTTCCATCACAATATCACCCTGCCTTAGATTTGTGATTTCCTCTTTCTCAATGCAAAGGGAAATGGAAATCTATCCAGTAGGCTAAAAATATTAATGGCATTCTAAATATGCATTTAAAATATATTGAGATCTATTCTGTCAAATATTGCACCCAAGCAGTCCTTTATGACTGCATTACTGAAAGTGTATTTATATATATTGTGATATATATGGTGCAGCCCTATCTAAAGCCCTTTGCCACAGAAACACTTGTTTGTAAGAAAACTTGTTAAAGTCTCTTACCATAAATTGACTAAAACTCTCTTCTATCAATATATGAGAGAATCTATTTACGCCACTGTTAGAACCTCCCGTCAAGATATAAATGACATATTCAAAAAGATTACTAGTCTGAAATGATACGGTTCTCGAAATAGGTTTCTCAGTCAAGCAGTCTCAGTCATTGATTTCTCAATAAGCACTTGCCAAAATCTGTCCTAACTTCCCTGTCTTTAGGGCATTTCACATTATCTACAGTGTTTATTTTTTTCAGTTGTCTATAGTCCCTCACATGTCCATTACCTTATGCCAATGCCCTCACCTTTTTCTTTTTTTTACCCCACCAGGGGGCTTTTTGCAGGCTCGAGTGTCCCTTATTTAACAGTAAGCTGACAGGAAGGAGGTAACGAGAGGGGGGAAGACATGCGGCAAATATCGTCGGGTCCGGGAGTCGAACCCGCGACGGCCGCGTCGAGGACTCAAGGCCTCCAAATGTGGGTCGCGCTAACCCCTACACCACCACAGCACGCACGCCCTCACCTTTTTCAAACCCAGTAATCACTCCTCACTGCACATAAACACTCCAGCAATTGTCAGATCCTCCTGTTACAGAGTTTTTGCTCAGGTTCTCTCACTGGTTTGTCATTTCTTTGTCATTAGAAGTCTCTGTGCTTCTAATGATGATGCATGCTCTTTGTTTGCTTTGGAAGCACATTCTACTTTAAGTAGTGTTATCCATTCTGGCTTATACAGTAATGAGCAATGAACATGAACTAAGAAATTATGAAGGTATACAAAGCTTCTTTAGTCAGAAGCAAACAAGCTAAAACAAATCTGTTTTAGGGAGGGTAAGAAAATTAAGGAGCCAAACATAATCCTGACTGCATAAAACATTCAACGGCTTTTACAAATAGTTTAAGCATTTGGTGTAAACAGATGGTTAGGTACTGCATTTCCAAAATGACAACAAACTGCACTAACACAGTGGTTTGTGTAAAGCTTTGTGGGAAAATACTTAGCTAGCAGACTGTCTTGTACTTGTCTGCAATTGTATTTAAGTGATGTTTTGAAAGTCTGGCTCAGTAAGGTCATCTAAACCAATGATGTCCACAGTTTCTATCTTAATTTAACTTCAATGCAGCCTTTGTAAATGTGAGAAATATCTACATAAAAGACTTGGTGGAGACCTTGCAATAGGTCTCAATGTACGGAACATCAATGGATAAATAGTAGAAGTGCGGCAGCACAATGACACATTATCACATCATTATTATTATTTAAGACTGCTGCTCTTTCTTAAAAGAAACATAAACATGAGTATATAACACCTACAGAATATATCAGCAGCAGGATTTCTGCAACAAAAGGCAACACCTGAGAAACAGCTCAAATGATTTGCCTTACACTCCACAAACACCCATCAGATCTACTCTTCCCAGTCTGGGATGTCTATTGAAGATGCAAAACTTTATCCCTCACTCTGCATAAGCCTCTGTAGCTGTGTGTACTTTACTTCTCTACAGCTTCTGCACCACCATTAGCATCTTTTGGTAAGCCCTGAGGCAGAGAAATTGACATTGTTCTTTGAGTGGGAGCCTAGCAGCCAACCTGAAACCATTTTTCACAATGGAGGTCTGTGTGCAAGTTGTGTAAGTAAAATTGAGACAGCACAACAATGGGGAACTGTTGACACTGTGATTGAATAAATGTATTTTATTCTATGTTTGGAGAGCTGAAGATAAATTTCCACCTCAGTGGACAATCAAGATTATCTTACCTAGTTTTTATTGTTTTCTATTTCAAAAATGAGCAGTAGAGTGATGACCACTTGTCAGTCTCTGTGTAAAAATAAAGAAACAAGGGTGTTTCTTTCATTCTTCCCTCCAAAACATCATCTTGGATTTGTAAAGTTAAATATGACCTGGTGATTTCAAGGTTAGAATTTATTCATGATCAACACAGAAAAAATTAAAGTACTAGTAAATCAAGAACTAAATAGAAACTCGTTTTGAATGTATATTTTTGTTTGTTTGTTTTGATATGAAAACTAGAAAAGCCCATGACATAGCTTTATTGGAAACTCTACATTACAACTTATGTGAGTATAAAGAAAACAAATGAAAGTAAATATTCTGTTAGAGAGTGGGTTGTGAGATCTATGTTATTACAATTACATTTCTGTAATTGTAATAATTGTAGAAGAGGCCATTACAATTGAAATTGTAATGGCCTCTTCTACTCACTTTTGACTTTTAAAGTCTTTAATAAAACACACAAAAGACAGTAAAATGCTTTGGTGTAATTTTGAAAACTTAGCTCAGAAGTTTTAACCATGAGCAACTTCAAAGACTGAACTCACAGTTCTTGTGTTCACATAAAGTCAGATTTACTGTGCCAAAAGGGTAGTTCCTTAGAGAAGTGAGAAGTTGATACAAACTATAAAGATGAGAGCTCTGTAAGAGTATTAGAAAGCTTATTATACAATCCTACAGCTTCAAAGAATTTAAGGATATTGTTTAAATTATTATTACTATAAACTGATTGATAAAAAAAACAACCCAGTTCAGCTTATCCTGCCGAGTTCGGGAGTTTGACCCAGCTGGGTAAGGTTTACAATGCAAAAAATGGTTGATGTGACTCTTATCTGATGCTAAGACTAAAAGTTAAAAATAACTCTAAACCTGGCTTACTACAGAATTTGTTTGGTTGAATGAACAGTTTCTATATTTGGTTAAATTCTCCCCTAAAATGATCAGCTTAGAAAAGGATATGGGCACCAAGGTCATCATGTCTAAAAAGACAAAACAGATTTTAGACTGACTAAGTAGGACTATATTAAATACTGCCTCTTTATATTTACTTTATGACAAATTCTTTGATCTAAGTGTGAATATTGAGCCGTAAAGTAAAACCCAGTTTGATGTCTGGGCTGCTTTCAGTTATTGACTGTGACTCTTGATGCATGATGCAGAGCTGAGACGTGATGTTATTTTAAATTTAACAAGGCTTAATGTCTGCAGACTAAAATTATTAGAAGGCAGACAAAACAGAGCGTCTTCAATGTTCCTTTAAAGAATTTATTAGTACTTAATAGCTGCTCATAAAACTTTTTATTCTAGGGGTCAGTTAGGATTTGTGGCTCTAGAAGAATTTTATCCAATTGGAAAAGGGGCAAAAAATGTGTCTTTGGACTGAAAACCATGTCAACCAGTGAACTAAAATCATTAATACAACCTATGGACTTTATAATAATAATAATAATAATACAGGGTTTACCATCTTTTAATTTCTTATTTTATCCTTTTGAAAAGGTTGATCGGCTCAGGTTGATTGTCTAACAGACTATGAAGAACAAGGAGATCTTTTCTAGTCTCTTCTGCAACAAATACATTTCTGACTCAGTGTACCTGGTGTTAGAAAAAACCTGGGCCTTGAACACAAACAAAACAAAACAAAACAAAACAAAACGGAAAAAAATAGTTTCAGTTGAGTTGAAATAAGTGGCATGAAAAATAAGTGAGAGTTGGGGTGCTATGTGGCATAATGGCAGAGTGGGTGCACCAATTACGAAGGGTGTTGAGATCCTCATTTTAGTTTTAGCAGGCTGGAATTTAATTCCTGATTATTGAGCCTTTGCGGCATGTTTTCCCCTTCTTCATCTACCCATTTCCTTTCTGAGTGTTGAGCAACAAAAGAGTATAAAAAAGAAAATAATCAAAGATTGGACAAGCAACCTGAAGGTGTTCAAAACATTATGAATTAATACCAACAACAATCATGTGATACAGTATGGCCAACTCAGATCAAATCTTCAGTAGCAACTCAGAAATTGACCAGCAGATGGTGTTCAAGTCCATGCTTTACCAGTCCAGACAGTCTTTTGTGTTCCTTCATATATCAGTGAACATCTTCTTTAAAAGATCATTTTACTTTTCACAGCTGCTGTATATGACAGAGAATATTCTCAATGTACTATTGTATGGATCAAAGTTTCTGGTTTTAGGCTAAAATAGAAAAAGATCAATGGGACATGTATGCTACCTCTGCGTAAAATCAGTTTCTGAATATGTTGTACCTCTGCAATTAGTGACATCAACCTCGCCTTTGTGTGTATAATCATTTGCTGTGTCCATCCCACACTAACATCAGCACATACATTGTACCCACAAGGTTACATAATCCCAGAAACATTCTCTTACTCTGGTGTATTTTTCAGATTAACATTAGGGCTTTACTCCCACCACCAGCTACTTACTCATGCTGATATGCCACGAGGGCGAATGTGAGCTATATCATTACATGCTGCAGTGGACAAGTGAATGCATTAGCACCCTAAGAAGTCCCCAGCTGCCTATTAATTAGCAAGCTTGTGGGTTGGTGGGCATTATCAGCAAGGAAAGGTTACTGCAAGCTAACAAGCAAGGCGAGTGTTAGTCAGCATAGTACCTTATCCAATGTGCGACTGGTTTTGCTGCATCTGTGTGCCAAATGCTAGTTAACAAGCCTTTGAGATAGCTGTTGAAACATGAGTCTTTTTATGGTGCTTCTTGTGTATTGATCTGTTAATCTTGGTATTTAGAGTGAACTAACACACCATTTTTTTGTCTGGTAGCTATTCTGTTTGTATTTGACAGATCTTCCTTATTAATGTGATCGGCAAGAAACAAAGAAACACAAATGATCCTTTTAGGCCAATTTCCATGTATTACTCATGCTGCCGGCATGTGCATGACGCCCACGATGCTTTGTCAATGTTCTATGCTGCAGCCTAGTTTACCTCTACCAGCCACTTGCATATCAAGGACCGCAGGGACGGCTTGAGTTACATTTTTGCTTCGCTTGGTGGTATCACGGCTCAGTCTGATGGTCAGACACATTCTCTGTCTGTCTGCACAAGAGGAAGCTATGGGATACTTGTCACTGTACTACATGTTGTCAAGGCTGTGAAGGAAAGCAAAGAGGAGGAGACGAGTCTCTGGCTGCCTCTCGTGCCCACTTGACATCACAATAAAATATGTTGGGCGTAAAGACTTCTTATCCTCTGTGACTTTGTCACTGGCTGACCCAATAAAAGAGATAATTAAGGTGTTTGCCACAGACCTGTAGCTCTGCTAATAATCACCTATTTGAAGGGATGAATAACACAGTACTGTACAGCAGTATTTGTACCGTTTCAGCGGTTTTCCACATTGCAAACACAAACTTTGACCTAATTTATTGGGATTTTATGTGATAAGCCAACAAGAAGTTGTGCATTTCAGTGACGAGTGTTTTATGAATGTAAAAATCCTAAATCATTTTCCTTCCAGTACTAATTTGTATTGGTTTATTACAAAAAAACACCATAAAATACATGCTAAATTGCTCATTGTGAACAAGCTGAATCAGAGCACTCTATGAATTCTAGTGAGTAATATTATATTATCAATTGACTTCTTTATGAGTGTATGTTTGGGTTTTTATGTAAATCTAAATTCAAAAAAGATGCACATTTTTTTAAAGTAGTAATTCTGCACTTTATCATTTCCATTTTGTTGTACCATTTTCTTTCAGATGTTGGCAGTTTATTCTTAACCCTAAGTTGGGTTAACATAATATTGCTTTGAGCCAACAGTTCACCTTCCAGCAGGATGATAATCTTGAGGCGAAACATAGAGCCAGAACTACAGAAAATCATATTGATTTGTTAAAATGGCCTAGTGAAAGCCCAGACTTAAAGCAAGCATAGAATCTGTAGATTTGCAATTTGACAGAGCTCAAACTATTTTGCAACGCATAAAATATTATCTGATAGAGAATTATCCCAAAAGACTTGCAGCTTGTAATTGTAATGAAAGCTGGTTCTACACATGTAAGAACATAACAAATGCTTGCCACACTCTTCAGATTTTATTTGTATTTTTAACCTTTTATCTTTTAGTGATTTTTGCAGTTGTGTAATGAAGCATATATATATATATATATA
>CAEFZY010069726.1:0-10020 GCA_903066815.1 Brachyrhaphis roseni
GTTATGAGTTGTCCAACCTCATAGCCTTCCACTAGGTGGCTGTATGTACATCCGAAGTTGCTTGCAATCCATTAATAATGATAAGAAGAAGTTAGGGTTGGCTCTAATCTTATTTTTAATTTAAAAAATTAAAAATAAAAATACGGATGGATTCGCTCATATCTGTGTTTGTACCATATGAAAATGTTTAATATTTGTATTAGTAGTAATAATAATAAATTACGGATTGCACCCGACAACACATTAGAGAAGAAGAAGAAGAAGCTTACGTCATTCGACGCGACACTTTCCACGGTCGGAGCTGGTGAGTAGCCCCTGAATCTGTCAAATAAAAATGTAGTAAAAAACCTCAAAAGACCGAAAGTCTACATTTATAAATCTGCTTATGGTAGTTCTATGAGTTCATGTTAGCGAGTATGTGGCACAGCATGTGTTTGTACAGATTTAGACACGTTTTTAACCCTATTTGGTAGAAAAAGGCTACTTTAGCGAGCTAAAGTAGCCTCTTAAAAGCCAGTCAGGTTCAAATGTAGCTGTTTTTCATACCTTTAATAACAATGTGCTAAAATTTTGTTTTTTTTATTATTATTTTATGCTTCTCGGTGTTGCAGTATTTCTGTCTTCTTTCTGTTCTGTCCCACTTTAGAACCATGCCTAAATATAAGAGCAGTGTCCGTTGTAGGACCAAAAAAGTGAAACTAACTCGGAAAACCATCGGTGCTCGGGCGAAATCTTCCTACATTCCCTCACATGCAGGCTCATCTGACACCAACACTGTTTTTCCCTCATCACATGATATTTGTACTGAAAACTCAAAGGAAGAAGGGACCGCGTATACCAGGGCAAAAAGGAAGGAGCTGAGCCTATGGGATACACTAAAAGATCAGGTCTTGGAAGAGTCCTATAAGTCTTCCGCTCCTTTCTCTGACATGTGCTCTGTGTGCAAGAAACCTGGAGTATACCGCTGTCTGGAATGCAGCAGAAGCAGTGTTTTTTGCAAGGATTGTGTCTACACAGTACACATAAATTCTTTGCACCTCCCTGAAAAGTGGAATGTAAGTAAATTTTTGTTGAATGTACTAATAAATATTGTAATTGATATGTATAGAATGAGAATGAGTTCTTAATTGCATAAAATTCGGTTTTTCTCTGTCCTTTTTTGTGTCTCTTTAGAAAACCTGCTATGAGGCTGCTTTCCAGCAGTTGGTGTTGCATTTAAGTGGGGATCACAGTACCCATGTTGTTTACTCCAGAGATGTAAAGACTTTTGTCAACACAGGTATGTTTTTACACTATGTAATTTTTTAATTAATTAATTTTGTGTATATGTGTATGTATATATATATATATACTGCTCAAAAAAATAAAGGGAACACTCAAATAACACATCCTAGATCTGAATGAATGAAATATTCTCATTGAATACTTTGTTCTGTACAAAGTTGAATGTGCACAACAGCAGGTGAAATTGATTGTCAATCAGTGTTGCTTCCTAAGTGGACAGTTTGATTTCACAGAAGTTTGATTTACTTGGAGTTATATTGTGTTGTTTAAGTGTTCCTTTTATTTTTTTGAGCAGTGTATATGTATATATTCTACAAAATTCTAAATCTTATTTAGTAAAATTTATGTTTTCACTTTATGATTATTAATCTTGTCCCACGTGAATATATGTTTATGTGACTTTTTATTGTGGAATAACTTTTTATTCTTCTTTGTTGTTATTTATTTATACTTGGATAGACAAATATAGAAAACTACATAAATACATAGAT
Source organism: Brachyrhaphis roseni (assembly GCA_903066815.1). Lineage (NCBI taxonomy): Eukaryota > Metazoa > Chordata > Actinopteri > Cyprinodontiformes > Poeciliidae > Brachyrhaphis > Brachyrhaphis roseni. Next base: position 1,776 of record CAEFZY010069726.1, read on the forward strand.
TGGAGGGGAAGCTCAGTTAAAGACAACACATGTTAAGTTAAACACAGTTAAAGTGGCAAGCCTGCGTTGGTTTGTACATGTTTAAAGAAGGGATATATCATCCATCCATTGCCTTCTGCTTATCTGGGGTCAGGTCACCCAAGTAACAGCATAATTAAGGATTCCCAGACTTCCCTCTACCCAGCCAATTGGGCCAGCTCCTAGGGTGTAATCCCAATACATCCTACACCAGTGGTGCCCAAAGTCGGTCCTCGAAGACCAGCATTTTGCAGGTTTTAGTTCTGTCCCTGGTTTAATGCACTTGGATCCAGTGATGGCTCAGTAGAAGAACATTGACCTGCTGGAAAGGTTGTTACCACCACCACAGAGAGAACTAAAACATGCAGAATGAAGGTGCTCGAGGACGAATTTTGGTCACCCCTGTCCTATTCCATCTTAGAAGCATAGATGTGGCTCGGTGGTCCCTAAAGGGAGCAGTAATAAAAATATCAACTCCTCATATGGATATCATGTATTTGTTATACAACTTATAAAATCGAAGTATAAGTATAACACATATTGTGGACTGATTTAATTCCGAGTTCTATAAAACAGTGTATTTATTGACTCTGTGAGAAAAAAAATGGAATGAGTCTTCAGTAATCTTTTTTCTTTCTTTGTCTTTTTAGGTCATCTCATTAATTGCACAGTTTCTTTTTGTAAATGCGAACCTGAGGTCTGCACTCTTCTGAAGTATGGCCTTTGGCCTGCTTCACCGGAGAAGCCACAGGCTGCTTTTTCAATGGCTCTTCTTGAGCTATTTGTCCATCTTTCTTTGGAGTGCCAGGTCTCTGTAGAGGGATTCATCAACACCTTACGGTGGAAAAACAGTCTTACTATTATGGAGGTAGTGAGAAAAAGATATGTCCTAGTAAATATGTCACCAATATTGCAACTTTTTTATTCTGTTTAATATATTAAATATTTCTTTAAATTAATGTCACTGATGGCATTTCCAGTAGACTAGATGTGTTATTTACTGCTTTCTCATTTAGAAATAATTTTTTTTACAGTATTTATTTATTTTTTTTTTTTACTTATGTACCTTTGGATTTAATAGATTAAACATAAGTACTGTGACTCTTTTTACTACAGGTTAATATGCTGTACAGAGCCCTAGTAGGAGAGTCTATTTCCCAGTTTCGCCATTATCACTTCCGACGAAGGTCACTAGTTGGCCTTTGTGACCAATTTGATGATGGCACAGTGTGCCCTGCATGCATAAAGGTTGGACACACTGAGATAAATTCGTAATATACTTTTAGAAGACATTAGTACAATGAACAAATGTCATTTTGAGAGCTTTCAGACTTATCCTTATTCTTGCTGTTTATTTTTCAGACTGATGGCACTGTAATTGTGGCTTTGGATGCCAACTTTGGCCTCGTACGAAAAAAGAGCTCTGGAAGTAGTATCACTGAGCCATTGCAGGGTAACAGAATGTTTGTCAGGGATGAAGATGTTGAAGAGTATGTCAGGTCAAATCCTGACAACTGTCAACCAACAGAGGTGAGTAAATATCATATCTCATTTTCCATTCTGGTAACTTTCTTGTTAAGTATTTTTAGTCAATGCTTTTTGAAAAATGCCCTTAAAAGCAATTTTATGACAGATATATATATATTTTTCTAATTTGAAAATATTTTCACGTTCATTTATTTTCACACAATTTCTATATTCCTCAAGTTTTATGTGTTTCACTGAGGACCTCTTTCCTTCATTTTTTAGAACTGTAGCAAGTTTAAAGCTGGCAATGTACTTCGTTCCCAAAACCAGCAAAAAAAATTAGACATAACTGGTGTATTTGGAGCATCATGTCGCCACGAGGTTCCACTGATATTTCTTAACATGACACATGGAGAAAGGTGAGTTTTTAAAGTGTATTTGGATGACTTTAACATAACATCATCCAATTATTTGAAAGACTCTTGGATTATTTTTTATACATTATCTTATGCTGTTATCAAACTATTTTTTAACAGACTTGCATATCCTAAATATGTCATCACAGAGCTGATGAAAAAATATAAAGAAAAAAACATTAATCTGCATGTCATTTATGACATTGCATGTGTCCTGTCCAGACATTTCCGTGTGAGTATAATTGTTAATGTCCGAGTTCTTTATAATATAACAACAATAGTGACACACTGTCTGTCATTGAACAGAAAACTGGAGAAGGAATCCCAAAAGGACTTTCCCTGGCGGTACCAGCATTTCATGTGTATGGGCATAAACTGCAGTGTCAGGTATTTTTTTGTTTGTTCTAAAGTTAGTCTACCAAATTGAACATCTTGTTACATCATATATACATATTGTTCACCCTGTTGCTATAAAGCAGCATGACAATTGAAAATGAGCTTAATTGTTTCAAATACCATGATATATTCCTTCTCTCTTTTCTTGTTCTGTTTCCAGCACAAACTGGATAACATCAGTGTTATGTATGGTTTTTTGGCTTCAGCAGTATTTTCATGACACTTATGTGTTTTTGCTTATGTACTTTGTATATTTTAATTGTATTACAGCTCCAGGGTTAAGTGTTATTTATAATTAAAAATTTAATATTGAGAATATTTACTTATATTATCATTATTAATTATAATTTAAAATTTCATATGGCCTCCAAAAAACAACATTGCCATTGATAATAACTTTGGTGTCCATTTGTAATTGTTACAGGCCTACATGATGTCCAATATATTAGGCTCAATATTGGGTGTTGCACACTTTACAGTAATGACTAATTATGTTAATCAGATCATGTACAGCACGCGACGAGTTCCTGGATTTGGACTAACAGATGGTGAATGCATGGAGCGGTTATGGTCGTTTTTGAGAAGATTTTCTCGAGTGACTAAAGAGATGACTCCCTCCCATCGCCTTGACCTTCTCACAGACGCACTCCTGTACTATGGTAGAAGAAAATCTGCAGATCTAGGTGTAGTATATGTCCATAGTTTATTTAATAATTTACTGAAACTTTTTTAATTGAACTTCAAACACTGGCCGTTATTTACAGATGTGCAGCTTCTTCAGAGGTGGGACAAAGCCGAGAAGATTGCGAGTATTGCTGAGGAAGAGATTTTTGCAGTTTTGAAAGAGTCACCGAGTAAGCTTGTCTTAATTGAAACCTTTTGATTGCAAAAAAAGTTTTGTATTCATTTATTTATTTTTCCTTTGTCCAAAGTAAGCATTTCTGAACATGACCTACAACAATGGACGGAAACACAGAGACATGTAGCCCAAGCTGCACATTTAAAAACTAGAGACAAAGGTATGTTTTTTTTCTGTTCTATTTCATTTGGGGTTTTTTTGTTTGTTTTTGTTTTTTTCATTTGTGTCAAGTGGCAATGTTGTGAAAGTCATTTCAAAGCTGCTTTGACTACATCTAAACAGAGTTTGAATATCTTTTTTGACTATGACACTTGTAATGAACTGTATTGTTTATGGTTCTTAAATTCATTGAACTATATTACATTGAAATTAAAAAATGCTTTGTGTAGCACCCCTCCATGGGCTGCCACATTAACGTGGTGGAGCGGTTTGAGTGTCCCAATGATCCTAGGAGCTATGCTGTCGGAGCCTTTATGCCCCTGGTAGGGTCACCCAAGGCAGACAGATCCTAGGAGAGGAACCAGACAAAGCGCAGCCATAACACCCCTTATGCATGACCACTGGAGACAGTCTTCCCTTGCATGGATGCCGTTCACCTGGTTCCCGTTTTGTTGCCAGAGCTGGAGGTGTGGCACATTTCAGTGAGCCTGTTGGCCGTGCTTTCAACCATGCACCCAAGCGGCCGAAAACAGTTTTCTATGCAGGGTGCCTTAGTCATATAGGCCGACTGCTGCTAAGCGGAAGAAGATGTACGGATGTTTATCCTAAAGGGAAATTAAATTTTGATGTAATTCGTATTATTTCCAATTATTCACAGAGATATTGGATTGTTCAATAACATACATTGTTGACTTATCTACAGAGATTGTTCCAAGATGGAAGAGGAACTATGTGATGAAGCTGACCGAAATCAACCAGCTCAGGTATGATCCTTTTTTGAATACCAAATCAGTAGGCAGATTGGTGGTGTGTCTGTAATGATGAGGGCGCTGCAAAGGTCTGCAGTTTTCAAGACATGTGTAAATACAAAAAAAATTTGTCAAATGTCTCGATTTGGTGGTCGTTCCATGTTCCTAACCTCACCTATGGGAAGCAGCCTCACTACTAGGCACTAACCTCAGACATGCATAAGATAATGTCTAAACATTGTGAAATACTTACACAAGAGTTACAATGTTGCCACATTAATGACAAAGTATTAAGTTCAGCTAATTATACAAGCTATGCCAATATAAAGTCTTTGTTTTCATTTTTAGATCCGGATCACATGAACAGGAGTCACTCATTGAAGATGAATCACAGTAAGTGACAGAAATTTGTACTCTTCTATATTTGAACAACAGTTCTCGCCTCAAGTAAAGAAGCTGTGCGTTGTTTTTTGTTTTTTTGTGGTTAGGCTGGACAGGGATCTTCGAATAATTGAGAGACACCATGGTGTAAAACGAAGGTGGCTCCCTTCGGATGACATTTTCCAGAGAACACTGAGAGATGTTGACCAGGAACTTAGAGGTCAGCTGATACGACGAGCACAAAATGAAGCAAGGGAGAGGGCCACTCTTCTCAACCTGAAAAGAAGATATAATGGTAACGCTACTTCTTTTCTTGACTGTATGGTCATTAGCAAAATTGAAGCTCAAAGGTCTTGTGATTGAATCCCAGCATGTGGTAAACCTAAATTTAATCTTTATGCTATCCCTGCACCATGCAGATGTTCACTCTGGGTACTTAAGCTTCTTTATGCATTGTAAGAAGTGACTGGTTTATTCCAACTTGTCCTTTGTCATGGGTATGTGCTTTTGATGTGTATGGTTATTTATCTTTGGTGTATGAATATGTTTCTTGGGTGTATCCTGTCTTTCACCTAATGCCCGTTGTAAATAGGCACAGATAAGTGAGTATTGTAATACATCCATTTTCTAATGGACATTCAATGATCTTATGCATTACTGCAGATATTAAGTAACTGTAAGAACTATCAGTCTTTATATTCTGAGGATAACTTTTTTAAGAGTACAATTAAAATATCATTCAATTATTGGCAGTAATAGATTTTGACCTACAAACTGATATTTCCTTATGCGAACTTTAGTGTCATGTTGAATATCTTGTGTAGAATTGGCTGCCACTACTTGTGTTCACAAAATCCAAATTGAGATAAACACTATTTCAGATGTTGACCTTTTATTATGTTTAACATACTTCAATAAATGACTATTGTATCATGTTTTCATATTGTGTTGATTGTATTATTTTTACTAGTATTTATATTTCTTCTTTCTTTACAGATGGACAGGGAGTTGCTATAAGGCTGTCCAAGCAAGTGAATGCCTGTAACAGGAAACTGAAGACGATTGTTACAGAGTACAATAATCTGCAGTGGCCTCCACAAACTGGCATCTTTCCATCACATTTAGAATTTCGAGAATTGTGTGATGCCTCCTCCCAGCTGTACACATTGTTTGATGAACAAGTGAGTAGAATTGATCTAAAGGTTTTATTCAACTTTCTACATGCTGTTATTAACTTTATGTTGCTACTACGCTTTAACAAGGTTCCACTTGCAATTGTTCTCTTATTTTAAAGATTGAAGATCATGGTGTTGTTCCAAAGAACCTAAAAAGTCGAGCAATAGAAGCCCTGCATTTGAAGACTAGAGCAGCTGAAGAAAAGCTTCTACTTCAGAGAGAGATGAACACTGTCATTCTTCACCTTCATCAACAACATGGACATTTAAGTTCAGCTATAAATGATACTGCAGATCCTGGTTCAAAAGCTGTACTTCATCAAAACATTATCATGTTAGAAAAGAAAATGTACAGTGCAATGAACATGTTCAAGAGGTTTATCGAAGTTGGTGCCCCTCCTCCAAATCATCACCTACCAGAGCTTAACTCTTATTCTCAAGCACTTATGTCTCCAGATCTACATTACATAGACTATGATGAAAGCATTGACGATGGAGAGGATGAAGGGGATGATGACGACAATGTTGACGAAGGAGAGAACAGCATAGATTGTGAATCATCTTCATGATTTATGGCCACTTACTGTCCTATGTGAAGAGCACATATTCCAGTATAAAATGTTCATTGTTTGATGATGTTCATATAAGCTTTTTGTTCTAACATCTCAGTTTATTGCTTTTGATATTGTTGAGACATAACTGTTTTTTAAGTCAAGCTATATATAATCAAGGGCATTTTAGTTTTACTCATTACAGCTTTGTACTCTTTTTCACATTTATTAATGTTCTTGTTCAGTATGACATTGTTAATGACTAAACTTCATTTACAGTTTGAATTTAACTCTTAATTTTGAGATGCTGCATAATGTGCTTTACATAATATCTTTAAATTTGGGCACAACAACAAAATAACTAAAACGTAGTGGACAAAAATTTTGTGATGTTCATATTTGACTGTTATCCAAGAACTACATTATTTTGAAGGGCACTACTCTGTATTAAAAATTCATTAAGAGCTACGTCAGTGTTTCTGTTATATTTCAGACAGATTTCAAAACTTACAATATGGACTATTTGTAGCCTGTGTAGGGACTTGCAAACTGGTTGATTTGATTTACCTTCCTAGTTTTAGTAAGAATGCCAGCAGCACCATAATGTATCATCTGCAGTTGGATGATTGACTACTTTTTTAGGAGACCCCTCACACCAGCATCCAGGTTGAGTGTTTGCTGTCTAAGCGCTCCTTCCACAGCTCCACCACTCAGATGGCTGCACAGACTAGTGAGAATTATCTTACTGTTAGATTTGCATTTAGTTTTGCAACTGTAAGGACATGTACATTCATGGTTGTTTGAAAGGTTATAGAGCAGTTAATATTAGTGTTGATGTTTGCGTTATTCAGGAGGGCAACGCGAATATTGACGTCCTTCACACCAGATATTACATTAAAATTTAAGCACACAGCGGGACGGATCAGGCAGGAATATAAAGACAGAGAGTCTGAATAACACCAACTGTATGTCAGAAAATTCTGACATGTAGTCTTATGTGATTTGTCTCTGCTTACATAAAAAAAATATATGGGCCACTATGGAAAATGGTGACAAACCATTTTGGGACCTATACTGTCTGCCCTCTTTTTTCCCTTATGGGGCCCACCTAGGTATGCCGGCTGGGGCATTATGACATAACTGTTTGCAACCTACCTGAGAAAGCGGCAACATACAGTCATATGAAAAAGTTTGGGCACCCCTATTAATCTTAATCATTTTTATGTATAAATATTTTGGTGTTTGCAAAACCTACTTCAGTTTGATATATCTAATGGACACAGTAATATTTCAGTATTGTAATGAGGTTTATTGGACTAACAGAAAATGTGCAGTACGCATTAACAGAAAATTTGACAGGTGCAAAAATATGGGCACCTCAACAGAAAAGTGACATTAATATTTATTAGATCTGCCTTTTGCAAAAATAACAGCCTGTAGTTGCTTCCTGTAGCTTTTAATGAGTTCTTTGATCCTGTATGAAGGTATTTTTGACCATTCCTCTTTACAAAACAATTCCAGCTGAGTTAAGTGTGATGGTTGCCGAGCATGGACAGCCCGCTTCAAATCATCCCAGATGTTCAATGATATTCAGGTCTGGACTGGGATGGCCATCCAGAACATTGCAATTGTTCCTCTGCATGAATACCTGAGTAGATTTGGAGCGGTGTTTTGGATCATTGTCTTGCTGAAATATCCATCCCCGGCATAACTTCAACTTCGTATCAGCTTCTTGAACATTATTCTCAAGAATCTGTTGATATTGAGTGGAATCCATGTGACCCTCAACTTTAACAAGATTCCCAGTACCAGCATTGGCCACACAGCCCCAAAGCATGATGGAACCTCCACCAAATTTTACAGTGGGTAGCAAGTGTTTTTATTGGAATGCTGTTTTTTTTTCTCCCGCCATGCATAATGCCTTTTTTATGACCAAACAACTCAATCTTTGTTTCTTCAGTCCACAGGACCTTATTCCAAAATGAAGCTGGCTCGTCCAAATGTGCTTTTGCAGACCTCAAGCGGCTCTGTTTGAGGCGTAATTGCTGAAAAGGCTTCTTTTGCATCACTCTCC